>JARFNZ010120258.1:0-12397 GCA_031763405.1 Balanus nubilus | reverse complement strand
CACACACACACACACACACACACACACACACACACACACACACACACACACACACACACACACACACACACACAACTCACCAAGTATGACAATATCGTGTTTGTCTTGTCGAAACTCAGCATGTATAACCGATGGGTGTAAATATTTATAATCTTTGGTTAGCCCAGCCCGGCAACAATCACAACCACAGCCACAACTGTAGCGCGCCTGTCAAGTCAGTGCCCAATAATGTATGCTAATGCATAACTGGAGCGCAGCCGTCTAAAATGCGGCAATAGTTTAGAAGGCAGAATTCATCGCTGCGCTCGCCGCGCCTGTTGTGTCGTGGGAAGCGCTGCCACGTTGCACTGAACTCCGACCTTGTTGTCACGGTACCCGATTGATGATCGGAATCAAAACAGGCCTCCCGCGTCCCGCTGGGGTCATGTTTCATGTGTGGTATGGCCCTGCTGCTCACCAGCAGACATTATCGGCCTAAACACGGCCATCGGAGCCTGCTCTGCCGCCGGGATGGCTTCGTTTATCATCATTTCCAATAAGCGTTGAGATAATTTATCCCGCCGGGTCTGTGTTGGCGTCTGGGGCCAGGTTCCTCCGTTACCGCCGCCGTCTGACGTCTCGCGTGGCTGTGTGCCGGTCAGCGTGTATATTTCCTCGGTGACTGGTGTGCCGGTCAGTGTGTCTGTTTCCCTGGCGACTGTGGTGTGCCGTTTAGTGTGTCTGTTTCCTCGGTGACTGTGTGCCGTTTAGTGTGTCTGTTTCCTCGGTGACTGTGTGCCGTTTAGTGTGTATATTTCCTCGGTGACTGGCGTGCCGGTCAGCGTGTCTGTTTCCCTGGCGACTGTGGTGTGCCGGCCAGCGTCTGTTTCCGAGTGGGGCGCTGGCGGTCAGATGCATGTTTCCGGGGCTGTTGCCGGTTCTGAGAAGCCGTGTGGTCAGACGCTGGTGGACGGCGGTGACTGCGGCCTTCCCGGCGGTGTGGTGAGCTGCGTCGGCCGCCGGCGGCCCCAGACGCCCCCGGCGCCACACCACGTGACCGGAAGGCCAGTGTTTCCGGTGGCGTGGTCAGCACTTCAGACACAGAACAGGACGACGGGATTCTTAGCCGAACCGCTCCTTCAGTGACATCTATATAACCAATACCGATAATTCCCCTCATCTCTCCATAACAGCTAATATATTTAAAACATATTTGCCAAACCCTTCATTTTAAATGGCTTTGGTTGTCTAAAAAAAACAGCTTATCTCTGGAATCCGGATAATGTTTCTTCATTCTTCCTAGGAAGAGTATATGGCAATGTTCTAGCTATACATAGACAATAAAGCAACCCCCGATGAATACCTAATGAACTGGTCCATTAGTTAAGTTTCAATCCATTAGCTGGTAATCTGCCAAGGTTGCACATTACCAATGAACGCCACACCGCTGCCCATGGTCATTTGCGGCACAGTATGGAGCTTCGGCCGCCGCCGTCCAAGGTCGGACCCCGCTGTTTCGCCAGAGGTGGTCCGACGGGCCTCTCTGGTAAAAACTCCGGCTCTCGACAGAATCCGTAATCACCGTTCTCAGCGAATCAGTGAAAGGCGGTTTTTTATACGGCTGCTGGTGTCAGGTGTGGTGCTGATATTATTATTGGACGATCCGTTGTTCTTGTTTGCCACCGTCAGCTCATTTTTCGGCATACATATTTGCAGCATGTACCGCCGGTTCAAACCTTCAAAACACATTCAGTGCATAGGCATTGCCTTCTTCTCGGATTTGGTCAGTGCAAGTTGGAGTGGAGTTCTTCGTAATGGGCCTCAGATGTATAATCTGGTTGGAATGAAATATAACTGCAGCCACACCCCGCTATATTTGGCCAGGAAATTGGTGGTGCCCGGGTGGAAATTCGGAACGTAATAGGCTGTGCGTCGTGGGCTGAATATATATTGAAAGTGGTCTACAAAGCTCATTAAACAAAGACCTCACTTTGCTGAGAGTCCGCGCAAAGATTGGACTCTGTCCACTGTGTCCAGTGTCCATTTTCCGTCTCTCTGGAGGGCCGTACGTAGTCTGAATTAGTCATACTCTGCTCTCCCGTCTAAGATGGTGTCGGTTTTCCTTCGGCCTTGTACCAGTGCGGTGTCCGCTGACACACTCTAGTGCAGTTGCACCGGATCATGCAGGGACCGCCTTGGCCGCATTCGTCTGTACAAACTATCCTTTACCTTCTGTAACATATACACCGAGTGATCGGCTCGCTCTCGGGCCAGCGGTCACGGTTCAACCTAACCCGGCTCCTGCTGGGGTGTCTGCCCGGGCCGCTTGGTCATTTGTTTGGTGGTAATTACCGGCTGGCGTGCGGGGCCGTTACCGCAAGTCTGTGGTGGGAACCGCACCGGTCACCGCTGCAGCCTGAGGCCCCTGTATGACCCCAGTGACCCGGACTTACCGGGGTACCGCTCCTCGCTGCCAGGTGGCGATTCTAGCTGGTCATTTGAGCTGTGTGTGGCCAATTCTTGAGCAGCCCGTGATGTGGTAGTATAAACTCGTTTGAAACCGGTCTGATTAGCTCATCTAGCATCTTGCAGCGATACTATTACCTGTCTTGCATCTCCAGTCTCCCGTTTATCTCCATTGGTACCGCATGTCGTATCATACTCACAAACTGTCCGTTCACCGTCTTCTTTGTTGGCCCGTGTGACCCGTATTACTAGATAGATAACCCTGTGGCCCGATATGACCCGTATGTGGCCGGTGCCGCCCGGGGCGTCGGTGCCGTCGGGACCTCGCCGTTGTTCCCGTCTCTCCATCAGCGGCTCCACTGGCGGGTGCCGTCTTGGTGCCGGCCCCGGGGGCGATCCGTCTTCTGTCGAACGGCCGCATTGTTGGCGCGTCTGTGCACCGGCAGCTGGGCGGGGGCGGGGGCGGGGGCGGGGGCGGGGGCGGAGTGTCGACACCGACACACCTGGCTCGCTGTTCTGGTGCATCCGTCTGATCACCAAACAGCTGACCGCTGCCCACTGCTGTGGTGGTCAGTGGTGTAGGCTGAGGAAACTCCTGCCGGCGACCCGCCTTGATCGCCATTATTGTCTCTCTGAGGACTGAGGAGTGGCCACAGATATATTTGATGTGCAGATTACAGCGTCCGAACTTTATGAGACAAATAATCCAGACTCAGGTGCCGCGCAGACTGCCTGCAGATGTCCGTCCGTCCGTCCGTCCGTCTGTCCGTCGGTCGGTCTTTACTGCGCCAGAGGTGCTGCAGGAGCAGTCGCCAGTCTCTCCAACCGGGCTGTGTGCGCCACTCGCCGTCTGCCGCGCCCGTATCAGCCCAGGACGGTCCGCGGTCTGCGCCTCCCTTATCTGCCAACTCTGGTGTGCCGCTGCTGGGGCATGTCTGTCTGCGTGCCGACGGATTTGGGACACGTCTTGGGCGGCTGCGTCGCTGGGTTATGCGTCGTCGATCACGATCCTGACGGCCAGAAATTCCGGCGCTGCTGTGCAGAAGGAACGTCATGAACGCATCTTGCTGAGGAGTTGTGCAGGGCGCAGTGGAGCAAGATGCAAAATAATTTCACTTCCGGTGACTTTCACCGAGAATATATAATTGATGACGGGTGATATCGTATCCTGTTGCATGTGTGGTGGCTTTTTGAAAGCCTCCTGATAACCTTCATTTCCTGTCGGTGCATTTTTTGCTAATTTATCGTGAGAATTAGAACTGCTTGAACTAACAAACTAACCGCAGCGTCATACCCTTCCGGGTTTCGTACTTTTCCGCCTTACTATAATTTTGTATAGCATTAACCGACTGCAAAGTTTGCGCAGAGTTGGACACGCGTTTACGGAAACAGCTTGCAGAGCCGATCTTTTGACAGAAAAATGATCAAAGCCGCCGCCACGGTCACATGGCAGCGTTTCCCGTTGACTGAAGAAGTGATGAATGGCTGTTTTCGCCGGCCTGTCACGGCCTTGTGCTGATGCCGCCTCTGTCCTGCGGTGGAAACTCGGTTCTGTCGTGACTCGGGAGGTGGAGGAGCTGGGCTGGCCAGCGGCGGGTGACGGTTCACACCGCTCGGTCGCACGGCCGGTGACACCCGATCGTTCATCACACCCCGCCCCTCCCCTCCCCTCCCTCTCCCCTTCTCATCCCCTGCTGAGTCCTCCGCGACTCATCTAGACCCGATCCAGTCCCGCCGCTCCAGGTCAAGACAGGGATAGTCGGGCCAGACGGGGTTCGGCGCTGTGCCGTTCTCAGCGGGCCTTGTTTTGGTAGGTACGGGCCTTATCCCCGGGATCGTACCGATTCGGCTGGCGCCTGTCGCCGTCAGCGAGCACCGCACTGTACCATCGTACCCACTAATTAACGGGTATTTCGGGATCGTTCTCAACCGGCCTTCCATTGCCGGGGCGGGAGGCGGCGGTGGCTCAGGAAAGAGCGATTCAAAACATCATTTTCCCGGGTCGCCTGACTGCTGCGCTCGTGTTCATTACATTTTACGCCCGTTGTGTGGGAACCGGGACCCGCCTCTCCCGGGAACCGGCGGGGGCAGCTGGATTACCGACACGCCCAATTTTCGGCTGACCCAATTTGTGTCTCGGCTTGCGTGTTGGAGACCCCGGGGAATGAAGGAGCACGCTCCCATGTGCGTCTCACGCTGAGCCGGCAATGGACAGGCGGTCCTTGCCGTGAGCGGTTTATTCCCATGGTGATAGCCGGAGCCGCAAGGCGGAAATTTCGCACACACACGCAAATCTGAGGAGGCGTGCGCGTTTGCTTCCGGTACGTTTCATACCGCCACTATGGGGGAAGGAATGTTTTGTTTGTTTACTGAATGAAGACTGAATGAATATGGAAATATATTTGGTTGCCCTTGATGTCAATACCTACTTCCTTATCTTAAAAAAATAGATTTACATTTGCGATAACATGAAATTGATGTAACACCTTGTGCAACGTTATAAAGGACATGTCGTTTTGAAGGAAAATGAGACATACCAATCGCCTATTCGCTGGCTGTTCTTCCTAATTCCACCTCCTATTCACTCAACACGAGCCGCAATTTCCTTTGACCACGGATGACGCACCCCGCAAATAAACGGCCATTTCGGAGCGCTAACTGCGGCGTGAATTACCCACTCTACGGTACGAGCCGTCCGCCGTGTGTGCGTTTCTTCTATCGTCGCCTACCGCCCCTGTGTTCGGTGAGCGCCGTCAGCATCCGCGAACACAATGCCGGCCGTCTGATTGGTGGACTGCGGTTAATCGCTCGGAAATGAGCTGATCACGGCGGCTGACGGGCACGTGCAGGCCCCATCAGTCAGTTGATGACGCTCACTCGCTCACCGCCGGCCGCGAGCCGCTCTGTACGGCGGCCGGACAAAGGAAGCGCCCGTCACGGAACGGCAACGATCGGACACGCCTGCCGTTCCCACACAGACACCGATTGAACGGGGAGATCGACCGATGGAGATAGGATGGGGTCAGGCTGTGGCACGAATATACTATTATGGGCAATGAGAATTTAGTACACTCTATGTGGCATTGCGCGATAGGGAATTTTTCCTTCCCACACAAGGCAACGGGGACCGTTGCTTTGTACAAGACCGTTCTCTTGATTTGCTGATGCGTTTGGAAGTAAGGACTGGTCAATAATAATTTATTTTCCAGTTCCTGGGGCGGATGTGGACTCGTCAATGGGTGATCTGGTGCATTGCATGAATCGTCCAGTTCCGTTCCGCTCAGCCGATAGCTATTCTGACGCGACATCCTTCCGTCCATCCCATTTCCAGGCCTCGGACTTTGGTTCCTCGATTGTATAGCCATCTGGTTACAGCTGTCAAACAGCGCTCCAGAGACTCGGAGATCGGTCGGTTTTTGCAGCCAGCTTGTCAAATATTCCTTGCACAAAGTGCTCCTTGTTTTTGCATTAAGCTGGCCCGGCCTGCCGCGGTATTAGTGACATTGTTTTACAGCGCATTACAGAGCTTCTCGTAATCACCCTCTCTACATGCCATGTCGTAGTTTTATTGGCATGTCTTTACGGACTGACATAAATGACTATTATGAGTCGGCTCATCTGGAGATAAACCATCGGTGAGTTATGCAGATACCTCCGCAGTGAGCGTCATTGCTTCTGACTCATCAGCGAGTCTGGCGGCGTGTTTTGATCTGCGCTCTGACATCAGTGTAAACGGAACACAGAACACCGAACAACGAGCGCACAGCGCCGCGGTACAAGACCCCGGTCCGATAAACAGAGTCACTGCAGTGACACTGGACAGCTGCGTCTCTGCGTCCGGCGGTGGCGGTCGGAGGCCAGCTGCTGCTGCTGTAACTGCCCCGCTCCCGAGCGACAGCTACCTGCCCCGCCCCTGGACCGCGTCCGCACACCGCCGGCCGAGAGTAATTCATTGCCCAATTAGGTCGGAAATCAAACGGCTCCGGTCCGCCGTCCACCTGTCCTGCGCGTGTGGCATCCAACGGCTGTGGGCACAAACATCTGTTGATAGCTGGACCTCCACCTGTGGACTGTGGACTGCGGAAGTGGATAGCCGTTTGTTTGCACTGTGATTCTGTTGGTGTGAATCTTCAAACGGCAGACCGCAGAGTACGGGTAGACTTTTTAAACTGCCGATTTCTGACCTCGGACAGCAATACTGCCTGTTCGCCGCCCGGCCATCCGGTGAGCCAGCTGTGCCCGACCCGATACGCCGGACTGTGGCTCTCCTGACCGCCGGATCCGGTGACCTATCAGGGCTCCATCCGGACCCCCCCCCCCCCCCCCACTCCCAGGGGTTGGGGGGGGGGGGGTCCCAGACGTGGCGCCACCGGAAGGCGGACAGTCGCCGACGGAGAAGTGCGGATATTCACGACCTCACCGCTGACGCCACCGATGGCGCAACCCTGCTTATGCAACCGGGACTGTCTTCGTCGCCACCTTGTGATTTGTCCGTGTAATTTCCACCGTGTTCTGTGACAGATAGGTGCTCCACCCTTATCAGGACGGCATTCCACCCCGGCCGGCTGCGTTTTCAGCCGTGCAGTCGCAGCCGGCCACCCTGTGAGGCGGTCGGGCGGCCGACGCTCCGTTTTGTCGCCCTCTCTCTGAAGGAGTGACGCCGGCATTCAGTGGTCCCCTGATGGCGCCGGAGATTGGCTTCAGCCCTCTGAACGGGCCGTGAGATGGGAGCTCTTCACGTCTCCCGTTGACAAAGCCGCTGTCCCGGCGGCCATTAAGGGATCGTTGTCGCGCAGGATGAGGACAGGTGTGGTCCGGAACGCCCCGACAGCGCGCCTTTCGACCGCCCCGGCAGGCCGTTTTTATGCAGCGCTCTGATTATTATCACGCCAGCCAGATCCATCAAAATTAGTCGGCCTTGGCGATGGTGGCGCCTCAGGCGGCGAGCGGCCGAACTAGTCCCCACTGTCGGCAGATCTGCAGCTGGGGCAGAAGCCTAGCCGGAGCGTGACATTTGCGTCGGTAATGAATGACCGGGCCTTGTCAGGGAGTGCGCCGCTCCGCCTAATGACCGAATAGAATCCATTACACACCCGGCACCCTATTAAGTCGGCTGCCGGTCTAATTGCGGCGCCGGCGATAATCGTGTCAATTATCGCCGATCCTCGGGCGGCGGAGATCCCGAATGTCGTCTCAGGTCAGCGCCTCCTCTCACCACCTGCTCTTATCGCACCTCCCACGGAGGTGTATTGAGCCCTCAGGTGATTCTCTTCCTCCCGTGAACCTCGTCTGACAGCTCGGTGGGCCGTTCAAGCGCCGGTCAAAGGCAGTGGCTGGATTTAGTAACATGTAATTCACTCTCCTGCCTACTATTAGGGCTCTGGGTACCAGAGCTGGGTGGTAACCAGCGGCTGGACGGTGACTCCTCGCACTTTCCCTATTATATAGAGTCCGAGCTGGAGTTCGCAGCGGGCACCGCCACCCAGCGAGCCCGGCTAAGTGTGAAGGCTGACCCGCCCCTTTTCAGGGTCACTGGGCCGGAAGGGGCGGGGCAGGGTCGTGTGTGCCCCCGTCAGCCGGCCCCTCACGCACGCAGCCGTGACGTGACGCCCGACGAACGTGACGCAGTACACAACAGTTACAGTGTCGGTCCTACACTGCTGCTGCCGCCGCCTGACAGCGGAACAAAATAGAGGCCAACGTTTGATGTTACCCCGTTGGCCCCGTTGGCTCCGTTGGCTTTAGTTCCGACATTCGCTTTATTCCGCATAGAAGCCCAGTCCATTAGTCTGACCAGTCAAGGGTATGTAACTTCTCTGCCGTCCTTACCGACGGGTCGACTGGTGTGGGTTCCCAGGCGCTCTCCCAGGCTGCCGCCCGTCTCCAGCCCCCAGCAGCGATAACCCTCACCACCAACACCCACGGCGCGGCCAGCGGAAACGGCCGTGTGTGCCATCAAAACACCCGAAAACCACCCAGACGCGGCCGGCTCCGGCCTGCGCGGTGTTTATTGGTACTGGCAGCCCGACCGGTCTGTGTATTTTGCGCATCACTCTATCCGCCGTTTCCCCAGGGAACCTCGGAATGACTGACGCCTGGGATACGCTCACGCACAGTGCCTTCGTTCTCATTGTTTCCTTAGATGCGCGCAGTATTTATTTGACATCGCCTTATCCACCGTAACAGTATTCGACAACCGACATCTTTCGCAGGAACGTAGGTAAACACCATTCGCTATCACTTACCAAAACGCTACGCCTCACAAAACCTGCACAGCTCACATGACACAACCCTCACACAAATCGTTCTTACCCCTCAACAGAACGACTGAGCCCTAACCAAGCCCGTCATCTCCCTACGTCGCCAGGCGCTGAAGAAGACGACGGAGGCCAGCAAGGAGCGCCGCCGGTTCCTGCGGATGTCCAGCAGTAACCTGTCGACGCTGAGCTCTGGCCCGGGCACGCCGGCCGCCCTGAGGTCGTCGGGGGCACTCAGCGACTCCAGCCCAGCTATAGACCGGCTCTGTGAGCGGGTGGAGCGCGAGGTCTGGGGGGGAGGCGGAGGCTCGGCGGGCCGGCTCATGAGGAGGCAGAGGAGCGAGCTGGACACTGCGATGGTGCTCAGACGGCAGATGCACTACGCCAGCCAGAAGCGGCTCAACCGACACTCGAGTGAGTTAGAGTCGACGGGATGGGCGGGGAGGGGGATTGAGGGGGAGGAGGGGGAACTGGGGGAGAGGGGTAGAGGTTTTATGGAAAGAGAGCAGAGAAGAGAAGGGTAGAGAGTGGAGCTAGTGAAGAACAGGGCAAAGCAGTTTGAAGACGCAAGGGCAGGGGCAGGGAAATGTAAACGAAAGGAGCAGCACTAGATTTAACGGAAGATTCACAGCGTAGCTGCCAGAGGGCACGCATATCTGAAGCGATCATCGGTGATTTCCTGGCAAGAGGCGGGATGATGACGGCACGGGCGAGGAAAACGGCCATTAGTCAATCTGATACCGCGCCGAGTTCACTCACCCCGTGCGTTATCGATCTCATGCTCACGGTGCGTCTCATTTGTTACAGTGATGCCAGAAATGGACATATACGATACGAAACCGAAACCGAGGAACGACTCTCCGCGAAACAGTGCCAACAGGAGACATGACGACTCTCTGGACTCAGCAGGTGCGTTCCATCCTATTCAAATGCCATAATTGGCCACTGTACTTTATCATCTCTTTCGCTCAGTGCTTTTCTCATTGGTCAGTTTGATTTTGCGAGGCTTTTTTTTGGCTGAACCGAGTTGTCGCTTGTACCCGATCATGTATGCATTCCTAGATGTACCACTGATTTTCGAAGTAGAATGTATTAGTCTGATAGTTTAGTACCCAATTTTCCCAACCATAAAAGCAAATTTTCTTTATAACGCTAAATCACTCGATTCTGACTATTTCCATCTTCTCCGACTTCACAGGACACTCCCCGTCCACGACGCCGTCCAAGTCGTCGATGAGCAGCACGGAGGGCGCCGAGGTGCTGTTGCGCCGTGCTACCGCTGGTGGCGCTGGCGGCAGTCCGGCGTTCGGCCCAGATGGCACCACCGTCGTGCTGCGTACCAGCTCCGTGCGGCGGCGGGGCCGCGGTCGGGTGCCGGCCGGCGTCCACGGGGACCAGATCAGGCCACACAGCATCCTCTGCGACACGCCTTCAGATCCCACCGAGGTGGTGCGCAGACGCAAAGGTCAGTCGCCGGTGACGAGCACAGCCGGTTGGACATTCCATGTTGACTTAAATTTCGAAAGGGGAGACGATACGCTTTGGTCTCGTAGGTATGATGGGGGTGCTTTGATGATCAGGAGAGCCGCACTGAAAGCTGGAGTTGTACATTGAGCTGAAATACTATTTTCGTGGCTATGGAGAAACCCCGAATATATATCCATTGTTGTTGATATGAAATATCTCATGGTAGGTAAGATATATTAGCGCGGGGATAAATAAAAACAATAATCAATGAAAACAAAACTATCGATTACCATAGATGTACAAACATATTCCCACAGTTTCGCTAACACCGTGCCTTTGTTCTTCTACAGAGCGCAACACTGCGGTTCGTCAGGAGGTGAAGGCGCAGAACCGGCGGAGCTGTGACCTGTCGCTGCTCAAACGGCGGTCGGCCTACCTGACCCAGTACGAGTACTGAACGTCCCGGTCGGTCCGGCCCAGCACTATACCGCTCCAGCTGGCCCAGCTCTAAACTCAGGCACAGCTGGTCTAGCGGTACACTCGAACGACGGCCGCGGGTTTCAAGGCGTTAAGTGCTCGCCGAAGCTGTCTGCGCCGCCCTACACCGAAGTGAAACATGTGTCAGACCCAGTGAACAAAGTTCGTCAGAGTGGATGTGTTCGGCGAAGAACGGCGGAAAGTCTGGTCTGCGTTCGCCGAATATCAGTGCTGCCATTTGTATCGTGCTTCTTTCTCTGCTGTTATTTGAACGTTTTATCAAAATTCGACACCTGCCACCTGCCCGTAATGTCCGAAAGACGACGCACAGAAGTCAGGCCACTGCGACAGCGAGCCTAGAAGGCGATCCTGGTCGAAGTCGCTGGCAGTGTGGTGTGGGTGTGACACAATCTCCGTGTTGCTTTCCTCTGTGGTCAGAAATGTTATGCTACATGTGTCGCGCATGCTGACATTTGGTTTGTTATAAAGTCACATAGAGACGACGTGCGTTGACCAAATATGTATTGACTTGGGATGAAATGACTTAATCGGACCTGCGTTAATGTATTGACTTTGATTAGTGCATGCTCTGGGTGTCACAAATGCCAACAAAGAATCGTTGAATGTGAACTGGCAATAATCTGCATGTTCTGTATGAGTGAACCACCTTCCTTACTGTTCTCACGTATACTCAAATAATATGGTAAATCTGTCGCCATTCCATATCGTGAATGATTCGATAGTATTGAGGTTAAACGATTGGTTCTAATATTGTAGAAGCCTTTAAACTCAAGTCTTAAACCGTGGTGTACCTTGGAATAGGTATTGTATTTTGTGTTTACAAATCATAGAATGCTGCCAGATACAAGCTTTCTAAATGTATTTTGTGTCTGTTGTTCAGAGTACTCTATGTGTAAGTCACATTGTGATACGTGTTTGATGTCGCCAATATACCTGCTGCCTTTTATCAAGCTATGTATGCATTTGAAGCCGACGAACAGCTGATTCAGTGTGTGGCTTACCAAACTGGAAGATGAGGAAATTCTTTGTTGTTAAGCTTGACATCGCTGAAGCGGTTGAGTTCATGCATCATTATACCGGGCGCAGTCTTAGGAGTGTTGGTGCAATGCAACACCCAGAGCACTGGTTGCCCTAGACGGGGAATCTACAGGCTGGCTACCAGTAAAAGGTGTTTTCTGGTATTTTGGACGCTGCAACGGCTATGTGGCAAACCGTTTTCGTGTTAACCTGATTCGTACCCATCATACCCCTAGCAAACTCCAGCTTCATAAAGATGGTATTGAAATACAGGGTGTTTCATCAAAATGTAGGCATCCACTTGAATGAACATCCCCTACAGCTCCAGTACTTTTGGACTTATGTCTTGAAACGTACCACCATTTGAAAGCTTATAAAATTTAACATCACATATGTGATATCCAACCCCATCACCAATTAACGTACTTAGCTTCACCATAGCGAAAAAACAGAAAAATGAGACAAAGAGATGACTTTACTCCCCGGAAAAAGCTGTGATCTTTCCCACATCCGAGGTAGGTGACACTAGAACAGAAAACAACAGCTCCTAAGCGCCGTTTCACGCTCAACACGCTCCAGCTCCGGCAGCAACCAGAAATGAACATGAAACGGCATGGTATGTCTAAAGGCAAGGTAGCATAGGCGTAGGAGCCGGGGGGGCAGGGGGGGCAAGTGCCCCCCCAACTTTGAAGGTGTCGGTTGTTGGGGGGGCG
>JARFNZ010120247.1:0-12398 GCA_031763405.1 Balanus nubilus | reverse complement strand
CACACACACACACACACACACACACACACACACACACACACACACACACACACACACACACACACACACAAACACACTCACACACACACATACATCGTACATCGCTGGCAGCTTCCAGGCGACTTGTATGTCAGGCACAGCTGGTGCAGTCGACATGTGATTGCCGAAGGACATGATGAAGATCTGCCAGCCCGCCAGCCCGCCAGCCCGACAGCCCGCCAGCCCGCCAGCCCGACAGCCCGCCAGCCCGCCAGCCCGACAGCCCGACAGCCCGACAGCCCGACAGCCCGACAGCCCGACAGCTCGCCAGCCCGACAGCCCGGGCCGACAGCCTGACAGCCCGACTGTTCTGGAGTGAAGGCGGCCTGCTGAGTGATACCGGTCCTATGATGTGAGTGATGATAACTAGCCAAGTGATGTCAGTCAATTGTGTCAATCGTGTCAATAAGCAAAATGCAATGACAGTAAAAATAAAATATACATATATACATTGACTAGATTAAGGACCAAACGAACTGTGAATTTTATCATTTCATTTTGTATAGGGTTAACATTATATTTGTGAAGAATGCGTTTGATAGTTGAGCCGCTTCAAATTTGTCACTTCAACTTAGTGTTATTTTCGGTATCAGTTTTAAGTATTCCTCATATAGATGCGTACTTCTTACCCGGTTCTTAGCTCGTTAAAGTGTTATTCAGAATGTTTTCATTAAGTCAGCCATCTAATTAAGTCAGCCTCTCGAACTTAATAACTTATTTATATTATTATGTAAAAATAAACTGGAGTGCTTTGCAATCTGTTGCTCTTTATTTGATGCTTTCAATGTGTGCAGGCCACTTGATCCTTCTCTTGATCGCGAGTCATCCTTCTCTTCATAGTCTGGCTTGGCTAAGTCTTTTTACTCGAGTGTTCCCGTTTTTGTCCCATAAATCCTTTTAACGAAAGAAAGGAGAGCTTCACAGCCACATAGCGCATCCGTTTCATAAAGTGATTGTTTGATAACATCCATCTCGGCTAAGTGTTGACGGGTCCGCGGGTTGGCTGCCGCCGGCCGGTGAGGCGCGTTTTCAGCCTCTGGCTTTCCTCTCTGGCGCGCCGCCTCCTTCTCACATGTATTTTATCAGCCGGCGAGTGGTGCTGATGTTTAGACGAGCCGGGCACAACTTCAGAGTTTTTATGATGTTCTAAAAGGCCTTTTAAAATGTCTGCCGGGGTCCACGGGAAGATACGGTGGTGGAACGTCACCACCAGACCAGCGCAGAGGAGACGAGCCGCCAGCGCCGCCAGAGCAGGCCCCACTCAGCGATCCACGCAGGCAAACAAACATCCACACGGCCCCTACTTACGACAGCCTATTGCCTTATATAAACTTCGCCCGTGCGTTTGGCGAATGCACACTACGCGCTCTCCGCTGGGAAATGCATTTGACTTCGCGCCCTGTCTACCGTAAATGTAAATGTGAGGGCAATGCTACCTTTGATCTCATCGGGAGTAACCGCAAATACACTTTGTGGTAATGGTATTGATGAAATATTGCTGATATACTACAAGATGAATTATTTAGAAGTAATATTCAGATTAGATGATAAAGATTATACATTTATGTTGGATTCTATTTATAATGAGATACTCACACGATTGACGCACTTCTTTGCTTCAAAAACATGTGAAACAACAGAAGTAATGATAAAAGCGGCTATTTTTTGCTATAAGGTGTTTCAAAACAAATGCAATTTTTAATTTGCCTATTACAAGGAGAAATAACTACGTAAATAACAACTAACTCGTAATAATTACAAGTTAGTTGTTAAAATCTGCAAAAAAACAACAGTTGCCCGAGAAGAGAAATTCGAGACAAAATGTGAAAATCCATATTTCGTTTCATTTACATACTACAGCTTTTCATATCGAAAATGCATTTTTTTTCTCGCCCCGCACTTTTTACTCCGCGAGTACATCACCAACTTATAATTTTGGTAACCAGTCCCAAATTTAACACACGCCCTGATGAGGGGTCGAAACGGCCCCTGACCTTTTTTCCTGGTATCTCCCAAAATAACACTAGCAGTGTCACTGAACCTTGCATGTCCTTTACGACATTAATTCCACACATACTGGCAAAATAAAATGCTGAGGTCATGATAGGTAGACCGGAAATGACGTCGAAGTGGCGTCATATTTTCATTTTTAGGCCAAAAATAGGGGTTAGCGGAAAACGCTTATAGTCGCACAGTTTTAAAGATAAAGACAATTGGTTCATGTACACAAGATTTAAAATACACCGTGCTGTTATACTACTATCTCGGATTTTTTTAAATTGGTGAGAATTTTGAAAATGGAAAAAAACGAAACACAAAATTTTGATTTTTGCCATAATTTCCCTCAAATCAAAATTTGCCAAAAATCGGAATACATGTTTTACAGACCAGCTCGATGAATACGTTACCAAATTACAAGTCAATATCTTCAAAAATGACGGAATAATGACCTTCCAAATGCCAAAAACGGACACTTCTCAATAACATTTCCACAAAATCCGATGATTTTCCGTATTTCATCTTGTTCTGAGTTCAATGGAGAAAACGATGTCATTTGTGATCAATTTTCGCGTTCTTGAAAAACTGACCCAAAATCATGTATTACAGCTACCAATGACCGAATCAGCAGTTTGACCTTTTTCACCTCGTGACCTAGGATGACTTTGATCTGACCCATGACTACCAAAGGGTGAGAATGATACTCAGACGTATCAGGAACACGATTCATGCCTATTTAGTAGCTTCTTATGCGTTCAATATCGTTATTTTGTCCGTCAATCCCACCCGGCGAAAACGGGCAAAAATTGCGTCTTTGACCTGACCTGTGACGTCATCAGTGACCTTGGTATACAAATTTCGCAAGTTATTCTGAAATTCCATGCACAGATCTATCGCGTGCCGTTTGTTTTTTGAGAATCGGCCTAGCAGTTTCGGCGATCGAAGGGGGGGGGGGAAACGTCCCCCCCATCGGGTGGGTGGCAGGTGTCGGAAGTAGCCCATCGGGACGCGGGTTTATCTCGTGACTCGATCACGTGACTAAAGAAATCCGGGGAGATGTCTGAAAAATGCGCTCTTTTGACTGCACTGGTGTCAACACATGCACGTGCATGGGATGTCCCAAATTGCCCCCTCTGCCATTGCTTTGCGACGACACCTGCCATTGCCAGTCACGACACCAAGCCTCGTATAGAGTGTTGCAATTTGGTAGGATCATGTATCTGGTAATAATGACGATTCTATGACCGCATTGGTGTAAAAACCTGCACGTATGTACGCATGGGGTGCCCCCTAGGTGGACCTCTGTCCCGTAGCAACAGAGCCTCTCATTCATGAACGCTGCAAATCTGTGGACTGGTCAATGATACGCACTTCGACGATTTGAAGATTCCAGGGTATTGGGATGACGGCCTGCACGTGAGCCGTGTGACACCTTGGAAGACCCCTCTCCAATACGGACGGAACAGGCTGCCGTAGTTTGGTATTTGTATAGACGTGTTACAAACTGCTGCAATTTGGTAGGGCGATGACGGTGTGTCACTTCCATTGCCTTATTGACGATGACACGATCAGTCAGAAGTTTGAAGACCGAGTTGCCGGGAAAATTCTTAAGATGGAGTCCAAATTTTCTGTCAAGAACACCTCCTGGCATGGCTTCTAATGGCCCCATATTCAAAAAGAGTCCAAGTCTCTTGTTCGTCGGTGTATGTTGGTTTTTACGATATATAATAAACGGATTAACTTTTAACGATTAATAAATGAAATATAAATGAAATTAATTTTTGCACCTTTCCACGATTTTGTTTTAATGAGTGGAATGATACAATCACGTGATCTTTTTTTCACTGGTAGCCTCTTATGCTGCGAATGAACCTGTGTAATAAGAAGCAGACCGTTGAAACATATACACAATTAGATGTTATAGTATCGGACTTACCATCCTCTGAGTCGTATAGGTAGATGACGTCATCCCAATGATAATGTCGGATGATGTCCAGCACTGCCTGGTGATACTCTGGCCTCATGCTGAGCGCGTAGTCCAGGGAAGTCGACATCTGCCGCACCTGCATCAAATGATGTCTTTGTTCAGAACACTCGACGGCAAAACAGGCGAGCTGTCAGAATACATAGATCGTGTGTTGTGTTAGATTGCATTGTACACAAAAACTTTTCAATATAGCTATGACTGAATTTCCGGTGGGGTAAAACTGTTCTTTGTTTGGCGAAAACGAAGCTATGGCAATACTTGACAGCCTGTGCAATGTACATGCCATCCACGAAAATATGCGTCATATGAAAATAAGTATGGGATGTACTTTCATGTGAAAATATACAAATGGTATCCATTGGATGGAAATATCATACCACCACAGTGATATAGTAAGGCTGCACCTTGTATTTTAAGGCTTATCTTTGGCAACATCAAATAAGCAGAATACTATTTTTACATCGCTTCTGCCTACTGCTGCAGAACACCAGGAAAAGTAATTACCCTAACAACGCCTGAACTTAAATGTTACACAGATACCATCAAATTGAGCTCACGTTCGCATAGAACCTTAATTCCTCTCTCCTTTCTGCATCATACATCTTTCAGTTTCATGTTGAGCCAGTTCCCGGCTCCCACCCTCACCAGAGTGAACCCATGCGTTTCAGCCGGCCGAGAGTGGAAGCCTCCAGCGCCAGATAACCGGCGCCATTTGTCCTATCGACGGCACCCAGCCGGTGAAGCCAGCCGGCTCGAGCGGCCCAATGAAGCCGCCGCTAACCCACCGATCACTGCTCGGAGATGGCTGCAGCTCGGCGGGACCGGCCGCAGCTCGCCCGCTCCCTGATCCCCCTCTGGAGCCCCCACGGACCCCCCCCCCCCCCACCGGACCCCCACGGACCTCTGCAGAGGGTGGCGTCGGGTCGCGCCGGTCGCCGAGTGGTGGCCGCATAAACCACTGGCGGCGCCGCGCGAAGACGGCTGCGGCGCTGGCAGGAGCGGGGGGCGGGGACGGGGGCGGGGGCGGTGGTGGTTTATCTGGACCTATATGGCGTCACAGCGGTCCAGCAACAGGTGGCGACTGACCACTGATCAGCTGAGGGCCATTTGGCGGTCACGGGCCAGGGGAGGGTAACGGGTCGAGAAAGGCACGTGATAAAGCGAGCGAAGGCGCTGGGTAGGCCGCGATGTTGGATTGTTGTTCAACCTACACTTAGGTTTGGCGCTCTGATGTTTACCAAAAATTATAGCACGATAGCGAATGTTGCATCCTTAGTTCTTCATCTCCAATGACAATATGATCACTCAAACACCTCTACTGCGATCATGGCCATGCTAAATTGAAAAAAGAGATGCCTGATGACTTACGAGTCATCGTATTACATTTACCTTATCTTACGCTAAAATCTTTATTTGACATTGAAGCACCTGTCGAACAAATTTTGTTAATAGGCAGTCAGGTAACTAGAAATTTAATCACCATATGGTGGTTACCAATTGTTATCCCACACCGATATCTGTCTTTGCCATTGAGGCACGTTTGGAAACAATTTTTAACCGGCCGTCAGATAAATGGAAAATTAATTAACATATAGTGATTATCGATTTGATAAACTGCGGCTGGGATATCTTCCTGTGCTTTTTAATAGTGTGACGGCGCGGGATAAAATTATTACACCAGTCCCGAGTACAAAGATGCGTTAAATTGACATTGAATGGGGCGTCAGCCGAACACCAATGACTGGGTGGGGGGCAAAAAGGGCCCCCTTTTGATTAAATTCCGGAACCAATCATCCAAGCGAGAAGCGCGAGGCTGCATTCGGAAGCTTTCTACTAGACGCACCTAAAGCATACTCGAAATTTTGAAATTAAATTCACGTGTCAGGTCAAGATCAGGTCAAAGGTCAAAATCGGGTGTTTTCGCATTGCGAACCATGGAGACCACACAAGGCGCAGCTCCGGGCCCAAACTGCGTCAAAGTACTTTCCAATGTTAGGTGAAGGTACAATATGGGTTAAGTCCTCATAATAAGTACGGGTCAAGGTCAGGCCACAAAAGGTCAATATACCAAAAAGCTGTATATGGGTCATGTAACTCATGTGTTTTGTGGGACGTTTTAGATATATAATTCGATGGTGACGTTTTTTCCATCTGAAGTCGATTAAGCGAAGGTCAGGTCAAGGTCAGGTCAAGGTCAGGTCAAGGTCAGGTCAAGGTCAGGTCAAGGTCAGGTCAAGGTCAGGTCCAGGTCAGGTCAAGGTCAGGTCAAGGTCAGGTCAAATAAGGTCAATTTTTTTAAAATAAGTATTTAATAAATGACACATGTTTCTGAATCATAATTTGCTCTGAAATCCAGTGGTGTAATTTTTTCGTAAACCTTTTAGAAGTTACGGAAATTGCAAGTAAAAAAATTGACACATGTTGACACATCGACTCGTATGCAACATGACCCAGTTGACCTACCTCAGTCACCTCGTGACATTGACATTAGGTCGAATTTGGAAAATGACCCTACCAGGTCAAAAGTAATATGCTTCGGTTTTCATCGACGAGAGAAACACGATGGTGGCAAAATGATGAAAGATTATGAAAGATGATCATAATATGGGATTAATATGGTTATAGCATAGTATGATTTTTTCTGGAATTTGTTGAATATAGAAACATAGATATCACCGCCTTATTATAATCATCTTTCATCAACTTATACGAACGATTTTCCTACAAAATGGCCTTTTTGGCCTAACACAACCTCTGTAGCCTATTCTGTTGACCTGAGCCAACATTTGATGCTATAAATACAGCGGAAAAATTTCAAAATCATACGATTGCATTCTTCCGTTTCTTTCTAGCTATCCTAAGTTCCCGAGATAATAGAGGATTTCTGAAGCAATGTCCCAGCTACTCGGAAATTTGAACAATTTGACCTTCGGTGACCTCTGGTGGCCTCAATATTGACCTGACCAAAAATGACCAGTAATTTCTATAGTTCTTGTTACGAGCTATCTATCGCTGTTTACCGCTTGTCGCTACATTGCGTGGTTTTCGAATTCTCAAAATTTTAGGGGGGACGGGAAGAAACCTCTCTCCCGTCAAACGGTGTTCAGCGCGAACCCCCGGCAGTTCGCGAGTTAAAATATCTCAAGATTGATGTCTAAGTGAGTGTGATGTGATTCGCCGAAAAAGTGTTAAGATTCAGAAACGTCATATTTCAAAGACATGATTCAAACAATACAAATGTAGTTCCACGGTGAAATGAAGCAGTCAGGCAGCATGACGACGTCAGCTGGTTTCATCTACATCCTTTGGTTTCGGAGCATAGCGAAGTTAAATATGCAGAGACATTCAGCAAAACATTATATGCATGATATTGTTCAGTATATTGCATCTCAACTAACGAGTTAAGTGAAAAGCTGGTAATTGAACACTACTGAAACACTTCTGATAATATGGCGCCTGTTTCCAAACTTTCTAGAAAAAAGGCTAAAGAACTCGACGTATATGAGAACATGTGTACAATTACATCTATACATACATGCCGAACTGTGCTCGCGACGTGAAAGCATGTGTCGTCAAGTTAGTATACCCTTTGACGCGTCCTGCATAATGACGCCACAGTTCCTGATCTTACATGATATGGACATTTTTAACTAATGAATTATGTGAAAGGGGTGTTGAAATACACATCCTATTTTTGATGTAAATCGACCAGGTCGTTCAAAAGTCATAAACGAAAAACTTTGGTACTGGGGCCCGTGGCCATCCGTGAGGCCGCTGCCGACCACAGTGCGTTGTTCGGATCAGAACATATTTCCTATCTTAAATAAGAATGATAAATAATTTAAACATGATTTGACAAGGATTTTATTATTGGAAAATGCACAGGAGATGCAGCCAGTATTTCTATTTCAGGATCTTTCTGAGGATCCTCCAAACAGTTGTGCATCCCATCTTAAGCTCGCGAAACATTTATTATGTGTTACACTTTTGGCTGTTGTTGAGTAGAAACGTCTTAACTTTCTGTGCTGGGAACCTTGCCAAGGCTGTCTGATTGAAACATTAAACCTGTCTTCTAAAAGTATTCTGATTCGGCTCCTTCTCTAGCACACGTGAAATGACAGAAACGTACCCATAGGCCTTCCAGCCTTCACCCGACGACTTTAGCTCCCTTTCGCGCAATCCAACGGGCCTGTTCGCAGTAAGCGTGCTGTTGGGCTGAACTGCCAAATAATAGCCTTGGGATAAAATTGGTCATTGTGACCAGAAATGCTCGCTTCATGTCCGAAATGGTAAACAGACAAAACGGTCCAATGTCTTGCAAGCATCTTTTCACGTGCTTTTGTAAAGTGTTATTTTATTTTAGCAAGCGACTTCATTATTTTTGTGACATTCCTACTAGACCTACCGGGAGATTTGGCCTACCCTAGCAAGGTGGATTTGAGTCGCTGCGGCGCTCGCTATTTGCTCCGGTGGGGATTCCCTGAGACCGTTGGTAGCGATCGCTTTGAAGGTCAGGTAAAGCCAGCGAGTCGGACGGACCGTCCTCTATCGTTAGGACTTTCGACTCAGATTCTGCCAGTGACTGAAATTGCGCAATTGAGTGGTGGTGTCAGGATGTGCGAAACATGACCGGCTTAGCATGGGCCATGACCACGTAAATCCATTATCACACGTAACACCATCTATCAAAACATTCGAATTAAATTTATAAAAGAACAACTATAGTCTATTTTTTTAAAAGGCGTACGGCCCGAAGTAGGTTTTTCGAATTGTCCCGTGCAAACAATGTTAAAATCCCTATTAGAAAATTACCAGTGACTTGAAATTGTATTCATTGGTATGGGAGATATAGGTGATTATGTGCGTAGGACACCTCGGACCGTGCGCCTTTAAAAATAAATGGACTATAGTCACAGAAACTAAAGCAGTTTAGATATTTGTTCATGGTCTCTCTATCTTTGGTATAATGGCATGTCATGACAACAGTTTTTGTTAAAATAAGTTGCAAGTGGCAGATAAAAAACGATATTTTCTCATCAAAGTTGGGTGGGCGGCACTCCTTCTCTATAAAAGCTGGAGGGGCAGCTTCCTCCTATGCCCCCCCCCCTCCGATCTCCTGCGTCCTTGATGAAGGGTCTATGGGGAACTCGCTTTTTTATGACCTGGGGTCAATATTTTCAAGGTCAAGTAAGATAAAATGTGCTCAAATTTCTAATGTTCGGACTTCACTCCGGAAATTTCTTATTACGTAAAAAAAACTATGATAGCTGTAGGAAGAAACTAAAAAAGCAACAAATAGCTCTTCAAATGGTCTTTCACGAATCTCGTGGGTTCTTGTGTGATAAAAACGGTGTGGAAGTACAAAATATAACTACCTATACAAAATCAATAATCCACGAGTTACTAAATATGTAAAGGTTTAGGGCAAAACAAACGCTTCAACATATCCCTTCGCCCGAAAAAGGTCCTGGAACCGCTTATGATATGATTCACCTTAAAACACCATTAAATGCGTAATAACAGTTTGTTTTAGTCACTAAGTTTGGCGGCTCTAAATTGCGACGACTTCTCAGAAACAAAGGTCAAAGCTAAACAAGCAAATTTCAGTGAATTCGGACATTGCCCAACTAACAACCTCGGCCATTGCCTGTGCCGGGCCAAACCAACCCCGACGGAAGAACGCCATTTTCAAATCAAGTGTGGTATTGCTGACTACACTTGCGTAGACAATAATTGTGTGACTAATCGATATCAAAATATCCCGTCCTTGAGGCCTCGGTCCTTTGGTCCTTTAAGTGAAAACTACGACACTTTCTGCGTAAAACAGTTGACCTTAGGTGATCTTACCCAGGGTCTCCAAAGTAGTTCGGAGCTATTTGTTTTCATATGAGGGACGCCGAATTTGCATCAACTGATGTAAGTCCTGGTTTGTGAATGGTTTAACAAAAGCTTGCTTTACAAAAGCTTGGTTTGGCTAGAAAACGTCTTTAAAAACGAATTTGCATCAACTGATGTAAGTCCTGGTTTGTGAATGATTTTACAAAAGCTGGCTTTACAAAAGCATGGTTTGGCTAGGAAACGTCCCGAAATTGACATTTTGCATTGGTTTTCCTTTGTGTTGCTGCTCTTCTTCACGGAATACATCAGAATGATAATATTATTTCTTACAAACTTTACTCTTTCGAGAAGCAAGCTGATAAAGAGCCATCTCATTTACGGTGAAAGACCGAAGTAGCCTGGTGACCATCATAAACCAGACGCTCTTGTGTTGATTGGCTACTGGCCTCTTGCGGGAACCAGGGATCGAGTCGATGACTGACCTTTTGCGGGAACCAGGGTGCGACGAACGGCATCTGGAAGGTATTGGCGTACGAATGGAGAGTGTCGAAAGCGTCCGGGTTCACATACCCCAGCATCAGGTGCACTCCCAGTGAGAACACCTTGTCGCAGACTGCAAACACACAACAGAACGCGAAATGTTTAACGTCAGGACACCAGGATGTTCTTTTCACTGAGGTTGATTAACACGCGCTCAGGAGGGGGGCAGAATATGCCCCCCTCATGTTTTTAAAGCATAGCGAAAAAACGGCGGCGTGCGCGCCGCCGTTTTTTAGTACCTGCCTAGAATTCAATAACACACATTGTGTACAAATTTTGACCTTGGGTCACCTCAGGTCAGGTCACCAGGTCAGGTCAAAGTACGGACATGTGAAAATGACCATTTTGCAAGTTTGCGGTTGTGCCGTGGCCACATTTTTTGGCGGGTCGGTTTCGGAGGAAACGCGTCATATCTGTCTAATTCTTACGGGATCACGTAACATTAGGCTATTCTTGATGATCAAAGTGCAATGTTTGAACAGTGACGTCATCAAGGTCATCTGAGGTCACCCGAGGTCACTTACGTTTTTTTGCCAATAACTGTTGATAGAGAAGACCTAGAAACGCGCGGAAAGTGCCAATGTGCTCGTCTCGTCAAGGCGCATCGACTTATATGCAAAATGACCTTTACGGGTCAACACGTGACCTTGACCTTAGGTCAAATTTTTAAGTTGACCTAGACGAGAGAAACACGATGATGCTAAACAATTTGTCCTGTCTTTTTTAGATCAAAAGTTATTTGCGAAAAACCTTTTCCTGTAAAACGGTCATTGACATTTGATGACCTCTGCGGTCTAAACTATTGACCTGAGGTCAAATCTAAGAACAATATCACGGTAGGGAATTTCAAGAGCTTTTGATTGTTTTTTGTCTTCCTAGCTATTATAGTTCTTGAGCTAGAGCGAAAAATATGAGGGTCGGATTTTTAAGCCGTTATTTGAGAAACTTTTGCAAATTTGACCTCATTTGACCCTGAAAATATTGACCTAGAATCTTGAAAATTACAAACTAAAAGTTCTCTAACGCCCGATGATACCCTTCAAATTTCGTCATTCTAGCTTTTATAGGAGTCGAGATCGTAGGGAGTGGTAGATTCTGCCCCCCCCCCCCTCATCCAGGCCGCTGAATTCTGAGACCCACTCCACAGCGCGTGTAAAGCTAGTGTGTTGCTTATGACCAAAGAAAGCGATATGATAGGTATACGATATGTAGGCTTTTGACCTCACCATGACCTTCTGACTGGGTCAGGTCAAAGACCGCAAAAAAAATAGAAAACGGGCAATTTATTCTGCCATTTCACCTCTAATTGGCCTAGAGCTTCGAAACAACACTAGTTACATTCCTCTCATTATGAGCAATACGCTGAATTTTGGTTTCGGGGCTCTAGGCCAACTAGAGGTGAAATCACAGGACAAAGCGCCCGTTTTTCCCATTTTGTGTTCATCGACCTGACCTGGGAGGTTAGGGTGGCGTCAAAAGCTTATATTCCACATACAAACAGCTTTCCCTAGTCATAACAACAGGCTGGTTTTTGTTTTAAAAAGGTGCCTTAGCTCAATTACAGGCAGAGTAACAGCAGAAGTCTGGCAGGTGGATCGCGACGGCACGGCTGTGACGTCGCCATGCAAGGGTTTACGTGACGAGAACCCGACATATTTTAACGCTATTTTCGGCCTTTTTGTCATATCTGGGCTAGACACGAACCAGATCAGGTAGTACGACCCTGACCGACTAAAAACAAAAATAATCAGGTCTGGACGATCCGGTCTACTATCGGTACTGCAGATCGCCCGTGCCGCACGATCTGCGGCACGGATCTGCTAACTGCTCCGAGATCACTGCTCCGTTCAACATGTGGCGTCCCCTCTCTCTCCTGCTGGTGGTGGCCACCACACTGACTCTTACCGCTGCTCTCGAATGCGGGGCGTGCGCCTCGGAACAAATGGCCGTGTGCAAGCCCTATAAGAACCCAGCGAACTGCAGTGATTCTCCAATG
>JARFNZ010120236.1:0-12398 GCA_031763405.1 Balanus nubilus | reverse complement strand
CGGCCGGTCGCCGTCCGTCTGCCGCCGTCCGCTGCCCATCTCGACAGAGCTGCGGAGGGCCGAATGTCCTCCGCTGACGGGCAGCGGTGCATGTCAAACGATACCGCCGTCCAATCCATCTCCGACCGAGAGAGCGGCCGGACCCCAGCGAGACTCGAGCGGACGCCGAGCGGGATCCGACGATCCTGGACCCGGCGAGCTGGACCCGGCCCGGCAGGGAACCGGACTAGTTCATCAGAGTAGCAGCACCTGCTCGTCCGGGACAGATATTGGTACCGGTGGTACTAAACATGTTTGTGCGGCAGCTGCCTCGCCGGAGACGCCCGGAGAACGCCGCCTCGGAGACGCGGCAGCTCCGCACATATGGCCCGGAATCAGCTGCACCGTCTGCATTGCAAATGGCGTGTCGCATATGCAGGCACATCACGCACGGCACGGGATCCTATCAGCGGCCGATCCTTTCTCTCTGCGCGTCCTCGGAGCTGTTTTTGCCGCGATAAAACTGCGCCGGCCGAAATATCGGCCGTCGGGAGCAGGGTCGTCCATCCATCGCTGGGAGATGTGCGCCAAATAGGCGGCTGTTCCCAAACACACGCCCAACGGCCGACCCCCGGGTGGCACCCGGCCTTCCCGGTCCGCAGCACAGAGGTCAGCGTATGTTCATCGCTGGTCGGGATCATTCACCACCCATTTGGCACGGAGGTATCAGCCAGGCATGCGGCTGTAACGAGAGAGAGCTATCGGGCATGTCAACAGTCCAGCAGAGTGTAAACCAGAACAGACTTGTGACATGTGCAGCTAGATGGATTAGCATGCCGTTGACGCCGGGTGTCGTCCCTGTTGGGGGTGATGACTCGAGCTGTTCGGGGTCTCGGGGGCGGACGGCGGCCCGTCGCCCGCCACCCCGGGTCATCATCGCCGTCTGACCCGGGGCGGCGGCGGCGGCGGACCGGCCGCTGCAATCGATACACTATCTCTTGGCGCCGCTGCACGGGAGCCGGCCTCCATCTGGGCGGGCTGGAGGCCAGCCAGGCAGTGCCCGACCCGACCCACATTAGTCCACCCTCTGTTCCCTCCCTCCCTGGCCCGTCCGGTCCGGTCCGGACCTGGGCCCGGTTCGGGACCATCCAGGACGGGTTGGTCTACCTTCGACTCCGCCCCGGGGTACGAGTGGATGGTTTCCGGCTGTTTCGGCTGCGAGGCCACAGGTCACGGCCGCAGAGGTCACTGCCACCGCTGCTGCTGCATGAGGCCGATTAACGAGCAGCCGAGCTGAATTTGCCTACCGCGCGTCCCCTGTAGAAAGTTCCGTGCTGAATTCTCGCTGGTCAGTCAAGCGGAACGGAAGCGCCATGCAGGAGCTCCCCTCCAGTTTATAGGTGCGGACGGCTGGGTACACCCTCCGTGGCCCACTGCTGACGTTGGGGAGGTACCGGGACGGACACTTGGGTGGACTCCAAGGCGGGCACACGCGGGACTTCCGGAGGGGGTGGGTCGACACTGGGACCGGGGATAGACTACAGGGTGGAGTGGACGCTGGGGCGGTCGTAAGGCGGACAGTGGGGCGGTCGTAGGGCGGACAGTGGGGCGGTTGTGGGGCGGAAAACTCCGGAGCCGACGGGTACTGCCACTGGTCGCGCAGTTGTCTACACTAGCACACCAGCCCGGCCAAACTGATGCCACCCTGCCATGACGTTGACACACCCTGACACCACCTCCGTTAAAGGCAACTGATAAACGCACAAACATTCGTGTTACTTATAATGAAAGCGATACACATTTAGTGTTGCGCATTCGGTCATACACGTATACCAATCAAAGCTTATGTTAGAACCTGTTTTGTCTTTGAACTGGTATGCATAGGTATAAAGAATCCAAAAGGCTTCAAACGTTGGCAGTCTGGTCACCTCCACTCTTGCTGTTATTTTCAACAATCAATATCGTCCGCTACTGCTTGCCGTTGCATCTGCTGTATAGAGTTATCCTGCTGGGAGAATGCTGAACGTGAAGATGTGGTCCGGCCATATCATCTGAGAGTGGTCACGACTAAGGAATTATAGGCTGCTTCATCATTCACTGCGAACAGTGAAGTGCCCGGGCATCCGCATGCCGTACCGTACAATGTCCATCCGCAACAATCCATGCTGTCGTCCCACGATTCAACTATCCCACATCGCAACATCCCACCATCCCAGCACTATCTGACCGTCCCATCATCCCACCATCCCATCATTTCACCATCCCCGTCCCACCGTCCCGCCGAGCAGCGCCGCTTCTCAAAGGAGCTGCACGTCACGTCTTCCGAACAGCGCCGCTCCGATTGGCTCCAATCTCTGCGGTCGCCGCCGCCGCCGCCGCAAAGTCGTCGCTTCACCTCGGTGCAGTGCGGCGGGGAACAGCGCGGTGCGGCGGGGAGCGGCGCGGACCACCCGGCGTCCGCTATCGGCGACGATCGCGGCGATGGCGCGACGGTCGCAGCGCGGACGTCGTCGCGTCGTTAGCGCGGCCGCGCCGCCCTCGCCGCCCGCGCGCCACGACCGTCTGCGGGCTCTAATGGCGGCCGGAGACGCGGCGGTGTCGTGTGTGTTCGGCGCCGCTCGCAGATGGACCGGCCATCACAGCGTCTTAATTGTATTGGATCGGGAAACGAGACATATCAGGCGGCATCTTAACGAGCGCTCCGGACGGACTACAGAGCTAATGTTACTAAACAATCTAATGAAGCGAATTAGACTGGCTGCACGCCTGTCGCCGGCCGGACAGATGGCCGCGGGAACCGCCCACGGACCGTCAACTGGCCTGGGACCCTCCTCCCTAGTCGGTGCATCGGTTCATCCTGAACACAATGAAGCTGAACAGCCTCCGGTAATGAGTTGTCCGCCCGAGAAGGGATGACGGGGAGTCCTGAGCTCTGCGAAATGCAACCTCTCGACTATTGAACAGCCATGGGAGTTTATAGCAGCATGACTTCTGGGGAGTAGCTCTGTTTCATGGAAATATCCATATGGTGATGCAACCTTTCATGACAGTCCCACCGGAAGTAAGCTCTACCGGAAGCATGAGCATGATCACGCAGGTGAAAATAAAATCAGAAATTTCAGGATATTGTCTAATCGCATTAACATTATTTCACTATCACGCTTGTATCGCGGCGCATTGGACGCTAAACTTTCGCAGGCATTAGCATATGACATTTGTCATGCAAATCCTGTCAGGGCTGTCACTGCATCCGTTCACAGGCAGCTCAAACCAGACTCCGAGAACACTTGATATTCCGGACTGCCCTCCCTGCCGTCTGAACATTGTCTCGGAGTGTCCAACACCGGGCCCAAGTTTCTTTAACGGGTCCTGCAGCTGCAACTGTCACAGCAGTTTCGCCATTCCATCTTTTCCTCCAGGTTCAGACGAAGCACGCCGGTCCCAGACACAGTCACGTATCACCCCGTCAGTCCCACCCGCCGATCACGTGACACCCCTCTGCCGCGGCCCGGTCCTGACCTCCGCCGGCGGGCGACATCCGTCCTAATGAAGTCATCTCCCATTCAGCGGCAATTCGTCACGAACGGTGTCGATCCGGCCGCACCTCCGGCCTCCGTCTCCACTGCGCCATTCACGCCGCGATAAAAAGCCACCCCGCGCCGCTCGGAGCCGCTCAGAGCCGCTCGGAGCCGCTCGGAGCCGCGCGCGACAAAACCAACAATGGCTGCGCACAGCGGTCGTCTCAGCGCGCAGCACGCGCCATGAAATCTCATTGAGCTGCGACAGAGGTGGCGCGGCGGCGGCGGTTGGCGCGGAGAGACGCGCGGCGCGGCCAATTTGCAGGTAACTGTACCGTCCGGCCGGCGGGCGGCGGCGGCGGCGGCTGCGGCGGGAGAGGAGGATAGAGCGTTCACCCCGGCCCCGTGGTCCATCTGCTGTTGACGTCCATCCCCTCCCGCTGCTGTATGACACGGCACTGCTGCGGCCGCTGCTGCTCGCCGCTGGCCTCCCAGGTGCATACCAGCGACTCTCCAGCCCGGCCGGCAACATCACATTGAATACCCGCCGCCGTCCACGGGCTATAGAGTCGCATTGCCCCTGCTAAAGTTGCAGACCTGCTGCACAATGTATCTTTTGACGACGCGAAAGCAGAGTCCGGCGCTGGCGTGACCGGGCAGTTTTCCGTTCCAGCAGCCTCGACCGCGACATGAGGGGACTCGAGAGCTCACTTTGTGCTCTCCTCGAACCGCCGTGACGGAAATGGGATGAACAGCGGCAAGAGTGACGTCGGACAACGCCGGCCGCTTCTGTATGGTCCTCCATGACGCGAGATAAAAGGACTTCGGTCATTACGCAGTCCCTGGCGGTAGCCCGGCGGGAGACCGCTTTGTCATCTGTCGTGACACAACAGATCTCGCCAGGATGACCGCGGCAGGACCGGGGGCTTCCGCGGGTGTTCGTCCTCCGTGACGCTACAGGAAAGGACAGGGGCCATTCTTCGCAGCGGGTGCCGACGCGGCCGGGTCCCGGCGGCGCGGCGGTGGTTGAAGCAACGGCGGTATTGTTACCGGTGGCAGCAACGGTGGCGGCAGCGGTAACGGAACCGGCGGTGGCGGAGGTTGTGGCAGCAGCAGTAGCGGTAGTGGTTCAGTTCAGTTCAGTTCAGAACAATTTGATTACACATTAAACATAAGTGGAAGCGGCGGAAGTCGGAGGAAGTGGTGGTGACGGCGGTGGCGGTGGCGGCGGTGGAGGTGGCTGCGTCGCGGCCAGCTCCGGTGGTCGTTCGTCCCGCCTGCGCGTGGCGTGCCCGTTCGGGTCAGCCTCCGCCCACCGCCCTCGGCGCCCTGTGGCCGCAGCTCACGCACACAGGCTGTAATAGCCTCCGCCGGCGGCACCGTCTTGACTTCACTGGCGGCTGCCTCCGGACTCCGCCCGACTCCAGGCACGGTCCGCCCCCGCCCCCGCCCCCGACGGCGGCGGTCACTGCACGCAGCCAGCGAGGGCGACGGCAGACGGCGGCCGTCCTGCTCAGCTGGGGAGGCAGACGGCGGCCGTCCTGCCCAGCTGGGGAGGCAGACGGTGGCCATCCTTCTCAGCCGGGGTGGCAGGGCGTCATTGCAGCGATACATAGGACCAACAGACATGGAGTGGGCACAGAGAAAGTCAGCTGTGGTCAGCTTCATACGGAGTGATTCGGTTCGGCAGCAACGGGAACGTTCGAGCCGTTTGTTTTGCACAGGTGAAACGGTTGTTAGATGCGCGACGGTGCGAAACTGAGGACACAAGACATCGTCACACCCGATTGACCATCTCGTAATCTCCCGGCTGACAACTCTCCTTCCACTGAAAGTGTCAGCACCATCACCAATAAAATCTCGACTATCAGTCGAACAACGATTCTGCATTGTCGTTAATCACAACAGATACAATCCCAAACCCGCTGACCCTATTCAACACGTGATTTCACCATGCACCAGCGCCAGGTCCCTTCGAGAGGGTCCCCAGGCATCGTAGTCTGCAATTCCAGACAGGGAATGCCATACTTCTTGGCATCGCATCTCTCTATCCCGGGCCAACAAGTGCACGGTTCGATCTCTCGCCTCGGCCTGGATACCGCTTCAAAGCTCGAGCCGCGCTCTGAAGCTCGAGCCTCCCCGAAGCTCAAACGAGGCCCGAGCTGTGATTCGAAGGTCTACAAACCGGTGGGGAGTGGGGGAGGAGTGAGGTCAGGCCGGCTCGCGTGGCGGTCAGGGCCGTGTCCATCGGGAGGCCCCGCGCCGCGGGAGCGCCTACATATGCATGACCGCACGTCGCGATCCGCTCTCAGCTCTCGCCGGCGCTCAAATGCGCCGAAATCGCAGCGGGCGCACGGCGCAGGGGCAGCCGGGATGGTTCGGATGCCTCGGTGGAATGACGGCGGGTAGATGGAGGATGTGGCGGAGGGAGCGGAGAGGATCGGAGGCGAGGGGAGGGGAGGGGAGGGAAGATGAAGTCAGCTCCGTCCTGCAGTCCGGAGACCCCGACTCAGCGCCGTGCGGCCACCACCGGCTCCAGCGACGAGCAGCCGGTCGGGGCGCAGCCTGTGTATGCTGATCGCAGTGCTGCGCGTCGGGCCGGGCCGGGCCGCGATTAACAGATACCTTCCACACGGTGATAAATCAGCGACTTACACCGGCGTCGCACGGTGGCACCCTCAGACCGGTCCGCTGCACCTTCAGGAAGCCCGAGAGAGACGGAGAGAGACTCTCTCTTTTCTTACGCTGTCATCAGGCGTGCTCAGCTTAAATAACTCTTTTCTGTCCTCACCGGAGTTCTTCGGTGTCGGAGCTGCATTACTTCGTCACATTCACTGGCCGTGAATATATGGAGATCGTTCCGGTGATTATGTAGATTCGTACAGTTTCCACCATTTCTGGTGTTAACTTCATTTGGCATTCGCATCAGCTCTGATGTTAATATTTCCACCTTCCCGTGAGTTATCGCCTCTCCCTCTCTCTCCCTCTCTGTCCCCTCTCTCTCCCTCTCTCACTCTCTGCCCCCCCCTCTCTCTCTCTCTACTTCGCCTCTCGCTCTTCCCTTCGCATCTCAGCGCTCCCTCCATCGGGTCGCGCCGGGCGCCACTGGTGACTCGACTAGCACATTAATTCAAATTGATCTGTCACACGTAGCGGGGCGCCGGTAAAATACTACCGCTGCGGACGTCGGCTCCCCGGTCGGTCCAGTTTCACCCTCCTCGGGGCGACCGATCGGCTCGGGCGGGGCTCGTCTGGCCCTCATAGCTCTCCTCTCAACTATTTCGCGGTAGACGCAGGCTGGCAACAGCAAACCTAGACTGACAGTGAGTCCGGTGACGCCATGGGATCGGGATGTGCACTCGCAAGAACTGGCTGGAACTCGTCCGGTGAGCCGCCGGTTGCTTCACGCTTGATCGCGGACAGACTCCCCTTGCTGGCGCTTTTTATCGTCAGGCCGGGTAGCGGCAGCGTCAGTCCGACAGCGGTACGATTCGAGTGGCGCTGGTAGATAAACCGTGTCGCGGTCTACGGGAAGGTTGGGAGACGGCAAAACCCCCCGCCGACCGATCACATGATACTACTTGCCGTGCCCAGCCGTGACAAAGATATAACAAACTGTTTACCGGGTCGGCGGAACGGAGGGCGGTAACGTTCGCCTGTCCAGGTAAACACCGATCCGTCCGTTTCCTGGTAGCGGCGTCAGGAAATGTGGCCGGCTACGCCGCACCTGGACAGCTGACTGACGTGCAGAGGCAGTGACGGCGATCTCCAACGATTTCCGCCGCTGACGTATCGTCTTCGCTATGCGCAATATGTGAGCCACAAGGACATATAGAGAATATGGCGCAATCACGGAAAGAAAACTTAGGTATGTAAGTACGTCATTGGACTGGCACACGTGGGTGCATGCTGACCGTTGCCGCCACCATCGGTCCACGTTCCCTACGGTCCCCACGTGTCCAAAGCAGCACACCGCGCACAGTGAGGCCACGAGGGTCGGGGTGGCGTCATCGCCCCGTACTTCACACGGTGCACGGTGAAGCGCCGCGGTGCGGCGATAACAGGTGGTATCACCATCGCCCTGCCATGGCTGTGGTCGCCGTGGCCGGCCTGCACTGTAATCATGGTCAGGGGCCAGGCATGCGTTCGGGGAAGGCTGTCATCCGTGGCATCCGTTGCGCGCGAGGGGGGGGGGGGGGGGTTGGACTGTCTTTAACAGCGGCGGCAGCAGCGGCGGCAGCAGCGGCGGCAATAGCACACCAGAGCAGAGGAACGCGCCGTCCCGAGCAGTTCGGCCGCTCAGTTCACCGGCCAGTTGACGGTAACCGCACGCTGAGATACGATGTCAGTGAGATACGACGGCTCTGCACTTTGCAGCCGTGCCCAGGACAGGGACGGGGACCAGGGACCAGGGTGGGACCGGGACCAGGGTGGGACCAGGACCAGGTTGGGACCGGGGCCAGGTTGGGACCGGGGCCAGGTTGGGACCAGGACTAGGTTGAGACCAGGACCAGGTTGGGACCAGGGCCAGGTTGGGACCAGGACCAGGTTGGGACCAGGGCCAGGTTGGGACCGGGGCCAGGTTGGGACCAGGGCCAGGTTGGGACCAGGACTAGGTTGGGACCAGGACCAGGGTGGGACCGGGGCCAGGTTGGGACCAGGGCCAGGCTGGGAGCGGGACCGGAGCCGGACCGGGACAAGGGGCGGGGAACGGACCAGGCCCGCCGCGGCTCAAGTCACGTGATCCCGGCACGCTGTTCAGCCCGAGTCACGCCTCGAACAGAGCCGGGGCGGAGCTTCACTTCACACTGCCCATAGCATCCCACTGACTCACGGCTAAGCCCGGGATGGGATTCATGTCTCTGACAGTAAGTCTCGGCTGCAACCCGCCGCCGCGTCGTGCGGGACCGAGCCTAGGAAAGCACCCGGGAACCGTTCATTCCCTCCAGCAGACCTAGGCCAGCATAACGGAACTCCAAATGCATGTAGGTAAGTTAAGATACACGTATCATAACTTACATCTTAGAAGCTTTTGCAGACAGGTGAAAATAATGCTAAGACGTGTGCATCACCATTTCGCATGACTTCATTGAATCCAGCTACTCGAGATAAATATCGATGTTTCAGGAAAAGGGCCGGCTGTCGAAAGGTCATCATGCTCATGCTCTTCACGAAGGTCATTATGACAGCCGCTATTAGCAGAGGCATCACGTCCGATATTAACGACCATGCTTATCCCTGGTACGGCAAGGCACGGCACGGCACGCATGGTGCAATGCAGAACGCTTTAGAATGGCATGTCAAGACAGGCCAACAATGCGCGGCACAGCATGACAGGCGCGGCCGGCATACTGCACCTCACCGACACGGATACGGGGTCAGGGACATGGTGTCATCCCGTGTCAGATGCCGCTGTTCTGAGACAGAGACACAGAGTGAGAGAGGGGGCCTGCGATGGCCAATGTCGCATCTCGAGACAGGAACATGGGCGAGAGAGTTCAAACCTGCTCTCTGCAGTTACCGGCGTGGTCCAACACCTGATGTCGCTGTCACAAGACATAGACACGGGTCGACGGATCAGGGGAGCGGGCGTCATACCATGTTAAATGCCGCTACCCAAGACAGATACATGGAGCAGGGAATGTAAATATACACCTCAATCAAACAGGTAAGACACTTGCGTCTACGTTTCACATACATTCGCTGCGCCAATCCACACATTTAGTTACATTCGTGCGGTTTGGGCTCATACGGTTTTCAGGAAGTGGACCGAATAGCATTTATTCCCGTGGGAACATTCCCGTACAGCAATGCGGACAACCTGTTCTGATGCTATTTTCGTTTCTTCAACAGAGCCAAGGCCTCCAGCCCCAGAGCCGCCACGGAGGCCGTTGAGAGCGGCTCTGAGCGCGTGGCAGCGAGCTCCCTCCCTCCCTCTCTGGCCGGCTAGAGTGCCGGGCACCCCTCCACGGTAGACCCGGGTGACCCTGATGGGCTTCCGTCTGACTGCAGCCGCTCCGCAGCCCGAAACTGCCGGCAGAGATGGAGTGCCCCGCATCACGCACCAATGCCGCAGCTCAAAACACGACAACTTTTTAGGAGCCTGGAAGCCTGGGAAACGGATACAGCGGAAACTGGTACTCCGCTCCATCCAATCCGCCTGGTGTCACGTACTTACATGCTACCCTATACACAAACATAACCGAAGGCTTATGGCGAGGGAGGCTGATGATGGGCATAGTTCAACATAAAATATTGCCTACAGCATCCGATTGGTTCGTAAACGATCTCACCTTCAAATGCCGTTATTCCTGTGCACAGCGTTAAAATATTGTTGACGAAGTAAACCTGAGTGCTTATCCTGCTCGTCGACACGTTGCGGTGATGTGCTGATGACACTTCTCGGCTCTCATATCCGCCATATCGGCTGCAATCTGCGGCCTTACACCTCCGAAGAGACGGCTAACAAGCCGGGCACGGCCGAGGCCCACGGCCGGCGGTCCCGCAGTGAGGCCGGCGGTGGGTCTGCAGCCCGGCCTGCTGTGGGGGTCCTGCGGTGTGCCTGCCGTAGAGGGTCTGTGGGCGGGTGGTGGGCCTGCCATGGTGGGTCTGCTGTGGCTTGTGGTAGTCCGCCGGTGGGCGGGTGGTGGTCACGGAGTCGCCACTCCCTGGGAGAGCGGGGCGGCTCCGACCGGCTCCGCTGTGCATGACCATGACGCTATGGACTGCACAGAACTGGCACATCCCTGGCCGGTGCACGGCTGACCGCCCCTGGGCAGTGGCCACTCCTGAGCGGTGGTGGCAGCACCAACGCTTCATAAACGGTAGGGGTGGAACACGGGGAAGTTGGCACTCTGTGTCCGCAGTGAATCTCTCATCACACAAACGGAGTCTCAGATCTTTCAGTCTCGTCTTGCTGGTAAGGACTCAAGTCCGTACCAGAAAGACGCCAGCCGGCGATGCCTACAGCATGATGGCAATTAGAGCTTAGGCACGCCGCAACTACCCAGGTTATATGGCACAGCGATACACCACGGAGGACAGAACTGCAGTGATTTACTGGCAGCTGTACACGCCGCCTTGTTTGGTGCCCCTGCAGCAGCGGCCCGTCTGTATATGACCACGGCGTCGCTCAGTTCACCACGCTATGCAGTGGGCCGGCACGCTTCCACGAGCCGTTTAATTGGCTGTGGGAAGGCTGGCTGAAGAGAGAGCGAGAGGCGCCGGCCGGCGGCAGTCGGGGTTTTCCAGGGGTGATGAGCAGGCACACCTCCTCGGAGCCCGCTCTGCCCCGAGGGGCCGCTCAGAAGATGGCCATCGGGCCATCAGAAGCACGGGACCGGTAACCACCCTGCAGACTGCACACTGCACAGTGTGCAAACACTTTTATATGAAGGGGGAGACGGCCGCAGTTCAAAGCCAGGAATAAACAAGGTCTCGAGAACATGACAGGTTTAGTCAATCAAAATAATAAATGATGAAATGTTATAATATAATTAACATAAACCCCTTTTTTAATCCTTTCCAGCATTCATAAAATTTAAATTTTTCGTGCGATTTCAATCGCATATTCCGTGATTCGGCTCGATGCGACTTATCACCGCACGTTAACTAGATTTCCTCCCTACCAGCAATAAATACGTTACACCGTGACGTTCCCCATTGTTAACCCGTGTGAGACCTGCACCTCTTTTGTCCGGCGTGGTCGCCAACACCACCGCACCATCACCATCGGGATGTTCGTCCGGCGCCGCTGCACCGCCGCCGCCGTCGACACGACACCTCACGGCGGCCGGCCGACCTCAGATAAAAACACGGCCCGCAGAAAAACCCGGGCCAACACCGGTCTTCGAACGGCTGCCGGCTGCCGGCTGCCGGCTGCCAGCTGACGGCTGGCGGCTGAAAGCTGCTGGATGATCGGCGATGGCCGGCAGTCAATGGCCAGTGAGCAAAGACGAGCACGGTGGGCGAATGGCAGAGTCCCACTGTGACGTTCAGGTCCAGTTGACAAAGAACCCAGCCTGGTGTAACTGTTTGAGCCCCGGACCGAGCGATCCGATCGGTACGGGTCAAAGAGACCACCTAAGACGACGAGCCTCGCTGCAGCTTCTAACGGTCGCCAAACCATTAGCTATACCCCGTACCCACCATCCATCCTCGGCTAAAGCGACTATCGGGGCGTTTCCAATCAGCCGCAGTGACAGAGCCCCAGAGAGCTATGAGCACGTGCTAATACCGGCGCAGGCGGTTCCCGATCAGGACACGCGTGCTAGTCAAAATCGCCCGAGGCGGTCTGCATTTAAACAGCAGCTGGTCCTCGGCGAGGCACGGCAGATAACGGGAGTTGCTGCAGAGAGCAGTGTGCAGGAGAGGTATGGCCTGGGGCCGGCGGGTGCGCACGCGATATATGGCGTCTTGGCAGGGCCGTCTGGAGCAGACTGACCTCCAGAAGTGGGGCTGGAAGTTGTGGCAGCTCTCGGCTCCAAGACGGTCCATCCGGCCGAGCCGCTGCTCCGGCCCCGGTCCTCCCCGCGTCTGACGACTCATGGCTGAAACACACGGTAGGGACATGGGGCTGAAACACACGGCAGGGACATGGGGCTGACACATACGGCAGGGACACGGGGCTGAAACACACGGCAGGGACATGGGGCTGAAACACACGGCAAGGACATGGGGCTGAAACACACGGCAGGGATACAGGACTGAAACACACGGCAGGGACATGGGGCTGAAACACACGGCAGAGACATGGGGTTGAAACACACGGCAGGGACATGGGGCTGAAACACATGGCAGGAACATGGGGCTGAAACACACGGCAGGGACATGGGGCTGAAACACACGGCAGGGACACGAGGTATGGCTGAGAAGCCTTACGCCTCTCACAGAAAACAAATA
>JARFNZ010120225.1:0-12400 GCA_031763405.1 Balanus nubilus | reverse complement strand
GTATAACAGGTATCCATTATGATACATTTAGTGGTTATTGAAGCCAACTTAAGCGTATTCACTATGTGTTTGTTACAGTGTAACGTAAGGCAGTACCAGAAACAAGTACCAACAGGTACCACTCCCAAATAAGTCACCGTCTTTGATTCTTGCCACACTATTTGCAAGTTTCTTAGCTCTAAACTCATACTGCCGTCAAAAATAATCAGCAAAGTTTCTAGTACAGTAATTCTGGCTATGTTTGGCTGCTTGTATCCACACTCACGAGCTGTTTTGATGAAATAATATTGGATGACGCAGACGTTAAGCTGGAAAATTTGCGTCGATATTCCAAATGTTATCAATTATTCTAGAAGTCGATGCTGAACGATTTTCGAACGACACGACAGTCGCGCTCGCGCGACAGCTGCCCGGCATTCACCAAGATCGACAGTATTTCCAAAAAGTAACTTCATTTTGTGGCACATGAAAAATCCGTCATCCATCTCAAGGTGTCAGTGTCGTATCACTCGCGTCACTGGAGTCGCGTGAGTCGACCCTTGGAAGGACATGAACGAAACAAGTGGCGTTTCTTCATTTGTTCTTACTCAAAATGCTGTGGGACGGGCAGCGAGAACAAACTTTGCTTTTAGAACATGGGAATCGGAATCGATACGTCAACTTCTTTATTTACAGAGATACTGAATAGGTTTTCGACTCTGCCCTCTGTTTATCGTCGCGCGGGGTGATAAACGGACGAGACGCGTCTGCTGAGTGACGAGTGTCCCGCGTCTGGCCGTCGCGTCTCCTCCGTAGCGACAGTGCCATATTTAGGTGTGACCTGATGACATTTCGGCCGCCGCCACTGGCTGGACTTGCCCCTGTCACATTCGCCGTGCTGCTGTGGCTCTGTGGTGTGGTGTGCCGAATCGCTGACTCACTCATTCAGAGGGAGCAGAGGGCAGCAGACGTATATAAGGCAGTCTGGACGCAGTGTTGGTGGAATGGGGCAGGAGGAGCGAGTGGTGCAGGGCATAGAGTACAGAGGCGAGTGAGGGCCGAGTGAGAGCAGAGTGATGATCGAGTGAGGGACCAGTGAGAACCAAGGGTGAGTCAAGTGAGGGACGAGTGAGGGCGAGTGAGAGATCAGTGAGAACCCAGTGAGGGTCGAGTGAGAACCGAGTGAGGGCCGAGTGAGAGATCAGTGAGGGTCGAGTGAAGGCCGAGTGAGGGTCGAGTGAGAACCTAGTGAGGATCGAGTGAGAACCGAGAGAGGGTCGAGTGAGAACCGAGAGAGGGTGGAGTGAGAGCCGGGTGATGGTCGAGTGAGTACCAAAAGCCGCTTGAGAGTTGCGTGGGAGGCACGGGTAATGGAGTGACCGTTACCCATGCAGTGAAGACGTCCTCGAGGATCTGCTTCAGATCAACCGATAACAGACATTTTATAGTTGTGGGAGCCTCTGACGTTTGTAGTTGATAACGCTCGAAGCAACGCCCGTTTATCTGAGTTCACGGTACTGAACGCCAACGCCGTGTGAAGTGGACTTATCGAGAAAGAGGCCGACTATTGTACGAGAGGGTTGTAGTTTCGCTCAGGTGACGAGGGTGAAAGGAGCTGACTCTAAGTGTCGTCCGAGGAAATACAGCCTTAGTGGAATATACCCACGAATAGCTATCCGACCATCATGCTACCGTGGACGTGGCTGTGCTGGCCGGCAGGCCAGTCCCTGCTCAGCAGTTCTGTCGTCTCGCCGCTGCTGCTGCTGTCGCTGCTGCTGGTAATACTGCTGTGGACGCTCTCCGCTCGCCGTCCGAACCACTGGCGTCGTCTGGGCGTGCCCCACCGTCCGGACCACTTCCCGCTGGGCGCGCGAGGCGCCGCGGCGCTACTGGGCAGCTACCCAGCCGCGCTGCGCCGGGAGTACGCCGAGGTGAAGTCGGCGGGCGGTGTGCTCGCCCACCTGGACACGGCCGGCCCGGCCGTTACCATTTCCGACCTCGCCCTAGTGCACCGCGTCATGACGGCCGAATTCAGAAGCTTCAGCGACCGCCGACCGCCGGCTCCCCGCACCAGCATCCTCTCCAACATGATGATGAACTTGCCGGCAGACGAGTGGCGCCCTTTGCGGGACACGCTGGCGCCGGCCTTCTCCGCGGCGAGGTTAAAGGGGGCGGCCCCGCTCTGTCGAGAGAGGGCGAGGAGGCTGGCTGCACAGGTGCTGAAGGAGGCAGCAACGGCTGGTGACGAGGGCATCGAGATGGAAGCGCTATTCCAGCGGTACACTCTAGACGTCGTCTCCGCGGTGGCGTTTAGCATTGAGGCGCACGCCATCGAGGAGCCGGAGGGCGTGCTGGCGACGCGGGCCCGTGGCCTGGTGTGGCGGCCGGCGCCGTGGCGAGTGCTGTTGCGAGCGGCGGCCAGTCGGCTCGGCCTAGCACGCTGGCTGCCCCCCGGGCCGTCCGTCGCAGACGAGGCCATTGCCTTCTTCGGAGGGGTGACGCTGGAGGCAGCGGAGCGGCGGCGGAAGGACGGGAACCCGCGGCAGGAGGACGGGAGCCCGCGGCGGGAGGACGTGCTGCAGCTGCTGCTGGAGCACCGCTCCGGGGCCGGCGAGCCGCTGTCGGACCGCCAGCTGGCCACTCAGGGTGCCATGCTCTTCTTGGGAGGCTACGGCAACACAGCCGCCGCGCTGGCCTGGAGCGTGCGCTGCCTGGCCCGCCACCCTGCCGTGCAGGCGCGCCTCCACCGCGAGCTAGAACAACAGCGGGCTGAAGACGCTACTGACGTCTACGAGCTCCTCAGCAGGCTGCCGTACCTGGACCAGACGGTGCGGGAGGTGCTCAGGATGTTCCCGGCCGCCACGCCGCAGCTGGCCCGCTGCGCCACCGAGCCGCACCGCTTCCCCGGCGGCCTCTCGCTGCCGCGGCACGGCGGGGTGTACATCCCGGTCCTCGGGATCCACCACGACCCGGACGTGTACCCGGACCCGGACCAGTTCGAGCCGGACCGGTTCGCGGAGGGAGAGCGGTGGAGCCGTCCGGCGGCGGCCTGGCTGCCGTTCGGCCTCGGGCCGCGCGGCTGCCCCGGCACCAGGCTGGCGCTGATGGAGCTGAAACTGGCGCTGCTGGAGCTGCTGACGAGCTGCGAGCTGAGGCTCTGCGCCCGCTCCGGCGCCGCCCAGCCCCGCTTCGTGCCCGGAGCAGGCGTCATGCGCGAGCGGGGAGGCACATGGCTGGGTGTTAAACCAAGGTTGAAGGGGCGCAGCGGCCAATACCGTTGTGAGTGATGAGCACAGAACAGTGTCGCCAGTTGTGATTCAGTGCCAGCACTGAGGATCTTCCTCAGTTTCTGAGTATCTGCGGTACAACTGAGGATCGCACATCGCACATGTTTTTTGAAGGGAAGTGTGCCTACTGTGTTTTGTCGCCCAAAACATTTTCCTACAATAATGAAGAATTGTTTTCATGTTTGAATGAGATAAAATTAATACATAGACTCAAAATAATCTAATTTTCGCTTAAAGGGAATGTAATGGTTTTGAAAATGTCGGCTATAAAGTTATGGCAGAGTGCATTTTGAAGCTTCTATTCATGGTGCATTTTACCCCCAAAATACCGAATTCTGTAATTTAATAAGGCTGGATTCGGAACAATAGTTTTTTAATTACTTGAAAAACGCCACCGATTTACCAACCACTAGTATTTTACTGCCTCATCTCTTCTCAAGGATTCATCAATGGGGCGCTTGAAGCGCACATGGCAAAACAAAATAGGCCACGATAAGAAATGCCGCAATCATCAGAAAATGTAATCTGGGTCTAAAAACAAGCAACTGCAGCAATAATCACCTTCCAACACGACGCCGTAACGATTAACGACGATTATTTTGTCCATAGATAACATAAACACACAAACACAGTAACGCACCAACGATGAGGTCGAATGAGAAGCCTTCGTCGCGAGTCCACGGCAGAGCAAGGCGGGTCAGAGGCGGGCCAGGGCTCTCGATCCCCAACCCGACCCAGATCGTGCGGCCGCCGACCTCCAGTCCACCGTGTTCTTCAAGCGCAATGGCGCAGCGCCGCCGGTACGGCCACCAAACGGAGAGGATCTCCATCGGGCGTAGGTCTTAATCACGTCTTAATCTGTTCTTGTTTAGGGTCGTTTCTTGCACTGAGACTTGACGACGTATTGAAACATTTCATCAGGGTTCCAGACAGTACCCTGACGGCGGATGGCGGTGATCCACTTTGTCCTGACATCTGTCTTCTTTGGAAAGGTAAATGCGTAATTTTCATGGGGAAGCTTGTCCCTTTAGATCATTGCCTGTTAGGCCTGTAGCCGGATTGGCAATTCAATGCTGTACGCTTCATAATTACTGGAGTGCATGGCTAACTATAGTTGGTATAGTTAGAGAACGCGTCAACAAAAACATTCTTAAATACGGAACACTTAACGTCGAAATATTGAGAATTAGATCAGGCTAAATTTAAATATTGGATGGAAATTTCAAGCAAAGCTGGTTCCAAACAGTTATCGATGGATTGAACACGAGACCTTTTACCTTGCGTTTGCCCGAGCGTTTGTTTTGAGACACGGAACAAATGGAAATGTGTTTTATTACACGCACGTGTTATTGCTCATCAGGCATCTCTGTTATTTTTGGGTCCATTATTGCAAATTTCGGCATCGCTCGTTTTTTCGTGTCAGATCCAGTATTTATGTTATCTATGGCTAAGCATATTGAGAAATAGACAAAATTTGCTATATTTATATGGACGATGTAAAATGGATAGAAAAGAATGTACAGAAATTTCAACATCGATAGCGCAATTCAGTTTGGAAGCTATTCGGAATATTTGACAGGGGAGAGGCATAATTGGAGCCACAAATATTTTCAAGATTTTAAGTGTTCCTCATGCTGTTTACACTATTTCAAATATGCAGCTGGCTTAGTCAGTTGCCTGTGGTTCGAGTTTAAAGCGTCGACTTCCTTTCTTCCGTAGTTGCTCAACTTTAACTGCATCACATCTGCACCTGCCAGGAACAGGCGGAACCGCTCTGAATCTGACGAGCAAAAAGTTCAACTAGGCTTACTTCTTTGGCTTCCTTGAATCCTTGAGATAGCAACACCGAAGTTTACCAAAACGCCTCTTATCCTGCAGATTGAGTTTATTGTTCCTTTGCTGTCCGTATTACCTCGTCTTACAGGAAGAAATAAATTGCAGAATACTGTTCACCAATAAAACACTTCCATACAATATGTGTTTAATGCAGCAAATTCTGCTGCCGCCCTTCCAAAGCAACCTAAGTAAGCTATAGGTATTTCTCAAATTTACTTAAACACCAATTATCCTGCAGATTGAACTTAGTTTTAATTTCCTCTCCGTATTTCCTCGTCTTGTAGGACGAAAGAAATGGCCGAGAACTGTTCAACCAATGAACGCTTCGATATGATAAGTGTTGAGTTCAATAAATTTTGCTCCCGCCCTTCCACAGCGTAACTTACCCGTTAACATGCCTTTTACGTGAACATGTCAACAAACAAAAACACCTCGTTGCTATGGAGACAACCCTCCGTCGCTCGGAGTCCCGGTGTTCCATTTCTCATCACCAATTAGTGCCAGTGTCCTGTCTGGCGACAGACGAATGCAGGGGTAGAATCTGCTTATCATTCCGCCGGGCCTTCGGCGGGCGACTGTGAAGTAAATACCTGCTGCTGCTCCGTCTCTCCCTATTCGTCTACTGATGGCGTGAATGGCCGCTCCTCGGTTGGCAACAACGCGCTGAATGTCGTGGAAGGAGGACTGATTAAATGACGCAGCTTGGTTTTGTGTATTTCAAAATTTCAACGCACGATAGATGATTCAGAACACTTCGACCAGTGCCTACGTTGGTTTTCCAATTAAGGTTGTACTACATTTACAATGTACATTTACCTGGCTACATTTAATTTAAGTTATATACCTATTCGTTATTCGGTGTATTATTACACACTTTGCTAATCGTGCCTGTATCAATTATTCCGGATGAAACAGTGAGACTGTACACGATCTAATATTTCCGGATGAACCAGTAGGATTTAACTTTCTTGGGTAATGTAAGCATCATAATAATCAGTAACTGGAAGACCTCGCGCCGCGCCCAGGGGGCCGGCCAAATTGCCGTGGAACACACAAGCAAGAGCACTGCGACCCAGCCCTCGGGACGCTCCTGCAGCTGGACCGTCTGCAGCACCATGCCGTCCGCCGTGCCTCCCATAAAGCTCAGCCCGTTGCGTCCTGTTGTGTACCTGTCAGACCGCACCGTACCGTGATACGTCACTCCGCAGGTCTGGTCCGTGACGCTGCGTCACATCTGCCGACAGGCGCCTCTGCGGCGAAACCTGCGCAGGAAACCAGTCACCGGACCCGAGTGCGTAGTCCCCTGATTCAGAGGAGATTATCAGGCCCATCACAAAACACATTCGTCACCAACACCGCGACAAAGCTCAGCCGACAACTTGAATGATTCACCACCGCAGCCCGGCCGGGACGCCGCCGGCGGGCGGAATCCGTGTCAAATGATGCGTATCCTCCCTCGGACGCCCGTCCCGCGTTCCCGCGATCTCGGCGGTCCTGTGCAGTGGACCGGGCAGCCCCGGGCCGCCACCGGTACCGCCATCGCCATCGCCATCGCCACCGGCTGAGGAGACCGACGGGCGGCGATGGCGGCAATGACCTTGGCCATGAAGACGAGGCGCGCGCCGGGCCACGGTCGAGCGACCGTACGCTGAGGCCGTTACCCTGCGATTTTTACAGCGCCGCCGCCGCCGCCGCCGCCGCCGGCCTGGCAGCCGTCGCCCCGATGATCGGTAAAAAGTCGACCGCTGAGGGCTAATGGAAGAGAGCGGAGCGCGTCATCTTAGACGGACGTCAGTCAAAAGACGCAGGTGTGCCGGCAGGAAACACCGCCAATTAGTGCACGGGAGGCGTGTCATCGGCGGGCTTCAGGTGTGACAAAAAGGAATGTGACGGGAGATTAGACAAAAAAGAGGAAGGTGGCACTGCAAAGAAATACTGTTTTTCTTGTTGACAATGCTATTTGCTGAGAAAATAAATAAAATGGTGACAATATAAGATGATGTTCCGTTTTAAGCACCAAGTGCCTTGCTGCATCAATGTTGAGTTTCATAAGTACGAGTGAAAATATCATTTTTGCTTCTTTACCCTTGTAGTATATCCAACTTTAACTGTTCAACAATCGTTACTGCACGCATCTGCGCTAATCGACACATTCAGCTTACATAGCCCCCGCCAGTGCGAGGGATAACACCCCACATGCTTTCCGAAGATAACTGAAGTATTTTGTATGTGATTTCGGTGAAACGTGTAGAATTTTACTTACAATTTTGTGCATGTATGTGTGTGTATGTGTGTGTGTGTGTGTGTGTGTGTGTGTGTGTGTGTGTGTGTGTGTGTGTGTGTGTGTGAGTTAAAGGCCGCTCAACTTCAAATCCTTTGACCCCAGGTTCTATGACCTGCTCCTCGAGGACACAACAGACACAGTCTCGGTGGCTGATACGTCTAATACGTGCCTCTTTCTACTGTTTTTGATGGAGCGGGCGTTAACAGCATCTAAAGGTTCCACTGAGGTCGTGAGTCGTGACCCTCCGAGCTCACTTGAGCTCACTTATCTACAATAGCTTAAGATTACTATTTTGTATTTGAAATGGTTTTGAGAATATTCGGTCGCAATTATTTCAATTTTGGCGTTCAGTTTATATTTTTTTTACTCATTCCACATCGCTTGATGACCGCTACATGCACTAAATTTTGAGTTACTAATAAAATTGACCTAAAGTCAAAATTTATCGATGATCTTGAGTCAATAGAAAACGCCTTTCAGTGCCGAATATGAACGAGTTGCATTTTACAGTTTTACCGAACGATTGAGACGAGGTATTACTATTACCGATAGAAATGTTTTTTCGGACTGTTGTCCTCCTCTTGTGTGTTTGATGTTGCACAACGTTTTGGCCAGTTACCCCTGGCCGTCTCCATGTGCTGGACGATCTTTTGATGGTAGGTTCTTTGATGGTAACTGAATAATTTGTTACATGTCTTTGATGGTAACTGAGTTGCATTTTATTCACCAGCTGGATCTTAACCCACGACCGCCGGGGTTCGGATCCGAAAAACCGAGGGGGGTCGGATCCGACCCGGATCCGACCCCCCCTCGGTTTTTCCTAAATAATTTCCGAAGCCTTACAGATGTCGACGTGAAACTTGGTATATCTTCGCGTTCATCAATTTGACGTATTCTGTGAAAAGTTTGAGGAGTATTGTTGACAAGTTTAAGATATAACGATTTAAGTGTCGTCACTACATGACGTTTTGGGCCGAAAATCGCTAAATGTTTCAAATTCGCCCAAAATCAAGTTTTGAAGCAATTTGCAAATAAAAAAATGTGAAAACACGTAAAATAACAATTTCTACAACATGGCTATCTCGGAATTTCAATTTTTTATTTTGTTGTCCAAAATTTCATAAAAGCAAACTTTGGGGGAAAATGTCAACAAAATACACAATTTTCAAAATTTTCAAAAACCCGGAATATATGTACTAATTTTTACTATAATGTGCTATAATGTACTCATATGTACTATGAATAACCACCATGCCAAATTTCAAATTGATATCCCAATTTTTGACCCCCAAATGACTAAAAACGGTTCTAATGTGTGTACGAGCTATGATGACGTCATTTTTATGACCGCGTTTTGAGGCATTTCTAAACATCACACGGGAAAAAAATGACAGCATTGGATTCCTGGAACAAAACTGATTCATAATTTTGCACTTTTTGTGAAGAAAATATTTACTTGAAAACTTGACCTTTTTTACCTTTTTTGACCTTTTCGACCTGACCTTCACACTTTAATGACCTGAATGGGCTCAGATGGTAAAATCATCTTCATCATCGACTTCTACGTATAAAAAATACCTATCAATCATGTGTCTCATGCATCAAATATGACTTTTTTCTGAAAGTGACCTTTTGTGACATTTCGTGACCTTTTTTGACCTGACCTTGACCTTGACCTGTGCTTAGTATGGTACTTGTGCTCATGTGATACCATCATTATACATTTAAGAGCACTTAGACTGAGTTTGGCCCGCAGCTTGTGATCATGCGTTCCTTATATCCCGTAAAGCGAAAACGACATTTGATAACATTAACATTAACATTAACATTGACATTTGACCTGACATTGACCTTACATTTTATCTCAACTTGAACATTTTAAGCATGTTTAAGAAGTATCTCGTAGAGAGCTTTCGAACGCCGCCTCGCAGGTCTCGAACATTTTAAGCATGTTTAAGAAATATCTCGTAGAGAGCTTTCGAACGCCGCCTGGCAGGGCTCGATACGATACGATACGACCATTGGTTCTCGAGATGGCAGGGGGGGGGGGGGGATCCCCCCCCCCCCCCCCCAGGCGGTCGTGTATAACGAAATAGCCCAGGCGGTGCCGGTTTAAACATACGAGCTATAGATAACCTCCACATCACTGACCTGGCTTTGGTGGTTATCGAAAAATCAAGACCTGGATATCTGGTGATATAATTGGGCTCATCTCATAGTTACATCTTTATTACTTAATCATATCTCTAGCTTTATTTCGTGAGAAACACCAGAGAGGAGGTTGCAAGTATGTACCGACCCGTACCAACCAATCTCTCATAGTGTACCGGCACATCATTGACTTTGAGCTCTACTATGATGAAGGGGACGCTGTTAAGGTTTCTTCTCTACAAATAAAGGTAGTCGATCATCACACTAGCATAAAAATGACCTAGAAACAGGTGAACGATGTTCTCTCATCAAAGTTAAATCAAGGATGCTCGCCGATGTTCATTAGCATTATCCTGCAGGGTTTTCCAAAATAACTACTAAAGATAAAATCACTATTATTCACTTTAAATATATTAATCTCAATATTATTCCAAGTAACCGAACAAGACTAAACATAACAAGTTTTATTTAGGGTACTCATCATTGATTAATGTCAACAACGTCCCGGTTTCTCGAAATCTAAGTAACGGTTCTCTGACGGAGATGGCGCACTGCACACCAAACATCCAGTAGCTCAGGGCATCGTTTGAGCGCCCACGCACCATCTTAAGATCTGTCTGTCTTCATATACCTTGGATTTGCGGCCATAGTCTCTTTTTCAGCCTCTACAAGTTGTGGTTTCAGCAAAGCGGTAGCGCGGGGAAAATGGCGGCAGCAGAAGGAACTGACGAAGATAATTAGTGAGAGAGCCATCGGTCGGCTCACTGAGCGTTCCTGACCCCTCCGTAGCCACGAATTCTCGACCTATCCCCAAAGCTAGAAGATGTTGGGAGTGCAGTGCTCCACCCTCGTCAGAGAGCTGTCCCTAGGGTCACGAGTAACTGAGATGCTGCAGAATACCTATTGACAGCAGTCATGCTAAGGTCTATTATAACCTAGATTAATTTGCCATGTTTTGTTACGCTCAGTGGCTTGAAATAATTGTGTTAATAATGCACTTAATATAGATAATACCCTCTTCATAATCAACAGTTATTCCAGAAAACCCTCTACGTCACTTATTACAGCACTTTGACACTCCTATGTGAGCTCGATTTGATGTAATTGCGATGCTCTGAAGACTTAAATGTGCACTCACTGCGACAGTTGTTAATGGCTCTGAGTCAACCTCCCGGCGGCCAGGAGACGCAGGACGCAAATTACACCCGGTTCATCGCACTCTTTGTCCATGGACATTTTGCGAAAAAGCTCGGTTTATGACCTCCTGATCCATTTACCGAGGATGTGAACTTGAAGGTTACTTTTGTTCTAAGCGTTGTTGACCTTTAACCCTGGACCTTTGAAGCTTCAGGAGACAAAAATCAACACCCAGCAACCTCTTTTGGTCGTTATAATGTGTTTGGTTTTAGTTTCCACAGATTACCATTAATTGTTTTTCCTTGTTTTACTACCAGCGGAATTAAATATCATACATACCTGGAATCTAATGAGATATTTTATTCGAAGGACACCTTTAACCCTCGCCAGTTAAGGGCAAAAATGTTGTGTCTCCGTGCAGGGCACTTTGCACAGTGCGCCTTTTGAAAATAATGACTATACGAGTAGGAAGTTCACGGTTTTAAGCCAAAAAAGTATGTTTATTGTATTAACTTTTACCTCTATCGTTTTCAACTCGGTATCCTATAGTTCAAATATGCCCTAGGTCACGTATATATTTATACCATGAAACCATTAAATCAAATTACTATTTTTGTCCATCTTTAGTCCAGCTTCAGGTCTGATTTACAGTTACTTTACGAAATGTACGCAAAACAGCTTGTGAGTAACGTAAAAGGTCGTCGTTAAGTCGCCGTATCTTGTCGGTGTCCATGCAGTGATACCAGACTTATACTAGACATTTCCCAGCCCGACAAGAGTCGAGCTATTTATACACCACGACAGCGGAATGAACCGCCACAGAGGGCTTACAACCGACCCACATAGAGTCACGTAATCGGTGTAATTACACAGGGAGAAGCTGTTTTTCGCCTACAGCTTACAGAACTGAGCCGAGCTATTTGCAGGGTAGTTAATGGAAAACCTGCATCGAGATCACACGCCAATCGCCTAAACACCAGCACGTGGGGCTTCGTGAAAGTTAGCCGGTTCAGCTACGCAATCAAAACAGTGCGAACTAGCATCTAAGGTGCATACATTAAGTTACATTGTAAATGAGGTTTCCTTAGTAACCTAAGATGATTATATTGGTCATTAATTTTGCAATATTAAATATCATACCGCGAAAATATTGCTATGTTACTACCGTGGTTGACCCGGCATCTCCACTCAAATGAGGCCTTGATAATGGCCTCATATCATGGCCTTCCTTCCCTCCAGCTAAAGCCCAAACAGTTTGCATTGATGAGCATATCGTGCTCCGTCAGATACAGCTCCTTAGTATTCATTAATCTTGTGCTTGGCAAGGCGTGTGAGCGAAGGAAAGTTTGCCTCTTGTTTATCAGTTTGGACAGTTTTAGTTTCTAAGCTGGAAGAGCGATGCTCGGTGCTGGCTGAAATAGCTGGCAGCAATGTTTAAAAATGTCACTGGAAATTAATTTACAGAGTTGGTACCTTGACCTTAACCCGCCATTGGCTGGGGGGGGGGACGTTTTTCGCCCCCCCCTAGCGAACTTTATGAATAGCTCATAAACGAAACAACATATCAAAGTGAAACTTGCTAGATCTTATTAAGCATCAATTTGACACCTTCACTGAAAATTTCAAGGAAATCCGTCGATTTTTTTTTTAGAAAATGGCGTTTTAGTGACGTCATGTCGCGCGATTTTCGGTCTAAAATCGACAAATGTTTGAACGGCCATAAAAC
>JARFNZ010120224.1:0-19758 GCA_031763405.1 Balanus nubilus | reverse complement strand
GAAGGGAGTGTTGTCTGTCCGACCCCCCCTCCCCCCCTCAGAGTGTGACCCCAAAGTCTGACCCTGGTCTCTGCTGTGCCCTCAGGCGGTGTCTCGCGGCGGGGCGCCGGAGCCGGGCTTCATCTCCGACCTGAAGGCCGGCGACCTGCTGGGCCGCAGTAACGAGGAGCTGGTGCTGCTGCTGATCCAGCTGAGGCGACAGAGCACCGCCATCGCCGCCGCTCAGGACAGGGCGCGGCAGCAGCTCAACTCAGCGGTGAGTTGACCAGGCAGTGGCACAACTCAGCAGTGAGTTAACCCCGTCCCACAGCAGCTTAACTCAGCAGTGAATTAACAAGCAGCGGCTCAACTCATCGGTGAGTTAGCCCCACTAGATTGGTCAACTGGGTAGTGAGTTATCCAGACAGCAGATCATCTCAGCAGTGAGGTGACCAGACAGCAGCTCAACTTAGCAGTGAGTTAACCCTGCCTGACATACCTCATCTAGGACGTAAGTGTGCCCGAGGCCCCGATTTACGACGCAGGTCGCGGGATGATAACCCTCGCCGGAACAAAGCACTCCTTGCAAGGGCTTGAACGGATCTTGGCAACGGATATGATCCGTGCTAAATTCGGCGTCTGGCCAGGAGCAGCCTGGCTTAGAGGCCATTAGGCGTTCTTATTGGCGATAAAGGAAAAAGAATAGAGAAGTTTGGAAAGGCAAGACCGTGGGGCATGATCGACGCGAGAGGTTGATTCAGTTTGTTCTGAGCAGATGGTCCTGATGGGCATTGAAAGCCTTTCTACGCGTAATAAAGCTGTTGAATGTCAACGGGAAAGGCATAATTACCACTCTATGATCACTTGGATGGCTCGTAACCGCTTCCCCGTCGCGTAGACCCAGTCTCGGCTGTGGGCTTTGCGGTACAGCATAGCTTCAGGCGTTTACTACTAGTGCCACCTAGTGGCAGGAATATAAACTCTTGTTCTCAGCCCGTAGCAATGGTTCTCAGCGTTTATCAGCACGGGGACCGTTAGCACAGAACTGAGCGCCAATGAACATTAATTGGTTGAGCAATTCCCGCGATGATGTGCTGGCATTGACACATAACCCGGACCTGGAATAGACCTAGACGTATGGGACGTATTATTAAAGACGTACCTATTGTTATTTGTACGTCATCTTGTAACGAATTAGCTATAATTTCTCACTTATGTAGACGTTCAATTGTCATTACCCCATCCTCGAAGATTCCAATTATCCTATACGCTGTGGTTTGGTTCTTCTATTTGAGAATCCTTGTTCTATAGGGCGGGTACGATATTGCTCGAATTGCGGTCTGAGCCTTGGTGGTCTTGGTCTGAGTCGTTTATTGCGTCCCAGATGGGCACATGGATGAGGGCAAGGTGTGGGAATGCACATGGGATTGGTATGTATCCCACATGGATTAAGTTGGGCGCGAATGAACACGGGAATGACATGGGTATACTTGTGTGGGACCATGTGGGTTAGAGAGGGTAATGCTGGCCCATATGGTAGCCATGTGGAGATCGCTTCCAAACTCATGCGGGCCTCACATGGGAAAGGTGGACTAGCCCACATGGTTTCCATGTATGAGTGTTATGTGGGTCGTAATCCCCTGTCACCGCTGTCGAAGCCCGCTGTTCCTGCCGCTTGGCGAATTGAGTCGCACCATCGCTGGAATGTATCCCTTAGCAGCAGCGATTGGCCAATTAGCGCTCTGATTCTCATGAACTCTCGATCCCGGCATATACGGGCCGTAAATAAAGCGGACTGTCCGTCCGTATCGACCGTCGTAGGGCCGGATCACACACACCGTGTAGTGTTTAGTCTGTCTGTGTTATATAGTGCGTGTACCGTCGCTGTGGGTCCGGCTCGCTGCCCGCGACTGCCCCAGGCTTGTTCAGCTCAATAGGCCCGGCTCACCAGTCACCAACACGGTGCCAATGAGCGGGTAATGAGGCCGCCGCCACTCTATCAACCGACGCCGAATACAATACAACAAATGACAGACAATTTGCCGTCTAATACCGGGCTGTCCCTGGCGGGATGGTGGGAACGGGCGGTGGAAATTGAGCCGCCGCCCGCCGTCTCGCTGGGATGACAACATTTAGCGCCCGGCGATCGGAGGGATGAGCAATTTCGATAGAAATGGCTCTCATCCAGGCGTCAATATTGGGACATGTTCGCGACGGACGGGAACAGCGATCGAGCGACCTTAGGCTGGATCGTCAGACAGCTGAGCCGTTAGAACCGGCGGTGGTATCGCTCTGATAGCCTCCTGTCATCCTGTATGCAGGCTGGGATAGGTTTATATCACCGGCTCTATCCAATGGCGTGACGGGAATAGGCCCCGTGGGAGAGAAACATTTAGCACGGCTGGTGAGAACACTGACAGAAGTGGGAGCCCCGACGGAATGACGCAGGACAGGCTGTCGGCTGCATTTAAACGTTCACGTCTGTGGACGTTTCGGAGTTCGGACATGAAGACATTGGTTCGTGGAATTTTTTTCAACGCCACTATTTCCGAGACATGACTTGTCCACGAATTCCACTCTGTTCCTGAGCCGTTTCAAACGATCGGAGCGGTTAGAACCATTTGGCTTCATGGCTTTACTCGCTGACTCGCTGTTCGCTCCAGCGAGCTGGCTGTGATAATGGTTATCGCCGCGGCGCCGCTACAGGAGCGAGCCATCCTGATCCCAGTCGACCGATCTGCCGGCTGTGTGTCGTTCGGCCGGGAACGTGCCATGAATTGGCAGCACCGCTGTCGGTCCGCCGGGGCCGCTGATAGCCTGCCCCGGCACGGGGAGCGGCCTGGGCAGCCACTTTACCGCCGGCGTTACGGCCTGGCGGGGACGGCTGCGGCGCCGGTACCACCGACCAATGGCGACGGCTAGCTCCCGAGGACGGGCTACAAAAACAGTATCCACTCGGCAGAGCCAACATTGCTGCTGAGCCGACTGTTATCGGCCGGGTGGGAACTGCTGGTGGACGGCCGCCGGACTGCGGTGACCGAGACGGCCCGCAGTAGTGACCCCTGACCTTTGGTGACCGGGCTGACGTGTTGGTGTGACCCCTGGCCTATGACCGGCGCAGTTGAGTCCGCGGTAACAGGCAGGCCGGTCGTAGTTAGTCATCGTCACCTCATGGCTAGAATTGCGCCGGAGGTAACTTATCCATCACAGGCTGCTGTAAGGACTCGACTATTTGTAGCCGCTGCAGTCCAGCAAGTCGCCCTTCGCCGTGTAGGCGTAGCCGTGTTTTGTAATAACCTTCTCGTTCAAAAGATCATCTCGTGAAGGTGAAGGAAATCGGTACCGAGGTCCACCATCAGAGGGCATGACATTTCTTCCGTGCTACCAAAATAAACAGCTCGAACAATATCGTATGATAGGTGTGCTTCTTGCCTGTCATCGACCATTTTGTCGTGTTTACTAGACGTATTTGCAATTGATAAGCTCATAAAACATCGTTTATCATTTATTCGTTTGATTGTTTCCCTGTCTTTGTCATGCACTTGCAGCATTCAGCCTCGATTCTGGGCCTTAATGCTGCAACTGGTGCATTGTTATCAAACTATTAGCACCGGCGCGTCGCCATTGTACCCTTAGCACCCGTCCGTACACGGTCCAATAGCCCTGTCTCACACGGGACGCGACGGCGGCGGCGGCGGCGGCGCGGCGCGGCTCTGTAATGGGGCCCGAGTGTTTGTATTGTGCGCAGTGTATACACAGTTGTTGTGTACTGTATACCGTGTACACGGTCCGTATCATGGCGAGGCGACGGCCTGCACTCGTGCCATACGTCACACATGCCGGCGGACCGTGGACATTGATTGGCCGTGTTGTCCGGCTGCCCGCCTCCTTCGTGGAGCTGTTTACACGGCTTCATGGCGGTACACAATGGTCAGAGAGGTGTGACCTGGTCCGTGTGTGCACCCGGCTGACCGGCGCTGGGGCACAATAGGAACGCCACGGGGAGTGTAGGAGGGCCGGACATTCCAGAGAAGGTTGACAATTAAATGTCGGTAAATGTGACGTCAGGTCGATGTTTGGAAAGGACATTGACCCTAAGTGATAAACGATAAAACTGATTTACACAGTACTGCCAAGCTACCTAGAAGTGCAGGAGATCTGGAATTTGATATGCAGGCTGATTTCTGCTGAATTTGCTGCAAAGTTTTTCTCCGTACAAAGTTCAATCGAATGAAATCTTCATATTCAACGAATAGCCGTTCGCTCGAGTTGACACGGATGGTGACGTCGGGCCGGGCGCTAGTGACATTCATATCCCAACTGTCGTGCTCACTGACGTGTTCAGTGACGTCTCCAGTGACGTCTGACATCTGACGGCGGAGCTGACAGACGGCCCAATAAGCCGTCAGACAGGCTGCCATTGTGGGCGCGTCCGGCCGGCGCCGGCACAGCTCCCCGTCCGTGCAGAGTATGTGTGCCCGGCGGTGCCAGTGCTGGCTGTATCCTGTCCTGTCCGGGGGCCCAGCCCGGTGAACCGTGCCGGTATTGTGCTGTACTCAGCGTCACCGGGACCGGCGCCGGCGGCGGAGGGCGGCTCGTGCCGGAATGTGTCGCTCACCCGTCCGCCCCCGCCCCCGCCGCCGCCTGTCTCCGCCTCCGCCCCCGCCAATCGGCGCCAATAGATCGCTCCTCTATGCACCACATTTCAATAGGCTGTAGCGGCCCCCGACTGTCGGTTGTCCCTGGGGCTGGGGCTCTGACGGCTGCAGTGCCGGCTGTAGTGCTGACTGTGGTGTTAGCTGTGTTGGCGGTGCTGGTCTGTGGGTGGGTGTCTTTGTGGTGGCGGCTGTAGTGCTGCTGTAGTGCTGGCTGTGCTGGCGGTGCTGGTCTGTGGGTGGGTGTCTGTGCGGTGACGGCTGTGGAGCTGGCTGTGTGTCCGTATCTGTCCGTGGCGGCGGCTGTGGGTGGTTGTATGTCTGGGTGGTGGCGGCTGTAGAGCTGGCCGTGTGTCCGTGTCTGTCCGTGGCGGCGGCTGTGTTGTTGCCGCGGCTGCCGCTGTAGAGCTGGCTGTGTTGGCAGTGCTGGTCCGTGTGTGTGTGTGTGCGGTGGCGGCTGTAGAGCTGGCCGTGTGTCCGTGTCTGTCCGTGGCGGCGGCTGTGTTGTTGCCGCGGCTGTGGGTGGTTGTATGTCTGGGTGGTGGCGGCTGTAGAGCTGGCCGTGTTGGCAGTGCTAGTCTGTGTGTGTCTGTGTGGTGACTGGAGCTGGCCGTGTGTCCGTGTCTGTCCGTGGCGGCGGCTGTGTTGTTGCCGCTGCTGCTGCTGTGACCCTGGGGTGTAGTGTGTCGGCCGCCGGGGGCCGCAGACAGACGGCTGTGGTGACGCTCTGTGGGCGGTGGTGACGGTGAGGCCGTGTTGACGCCGTGTGAGGGGTATCAGACGCACACCGCCGGGGCCCGGGGGAGTGTTGTCAACGCGGGCAGTGGTGCGTCGACTGGCTGTGTCGAGTGAGGGAGGGACTGACTGCAGAGGTGACGGGACGCGGTACGGTGATGACTGGGACCCAGGGGTCGGTGTCTCGGTGGGGGTGGGTTTCTCGGAGCCTGTCTGACCTAACATCTGCTCGGAAATTATTATGATGGGTTCAAGAAACCAGTTCCTTTGTCTGGGCCCCACGACCTGAGTTGGCGAAGACATGATTGCCATGTTGAAGGAGGCTCACCTGATCAGCATCCCGCCGTCCGTTCGAGTGTATTCCATCTGACTGACGACCCGTCCTCCTGCTCCCGGCAGACGTCTGCGCCGCTGCCGGAGGGACCCCAGAGGGAGACGGCGCTGCTGCACATCGACAGGCTGCGTTCCCAGATCAGAGAGCTCGACAAACAGGTGAGGCCGGCCGTCTGACTGGGGCTGACACTGCGGAACTGCCGAGCCGTCAGGCTGTCACTGGCACGCCATGCGGCTAATGGACAAACCAACTCTTGTACACCTGCTGCCAGGGATGAGGGGGGATTTATGAGCTGTCTAGGTAGTATAGTGGCATACCAAGTCACTACGGCTGAGCAGTAAACGCTACCTTTTCGGTAGCTCACCGCGTCGTGGTGAAGTATCTAATCTGATCTCCGCGACTGATTTGGTCGCGCCGCTTTCGCCGAGCTGGAAGCGGGATATGGTTTTCTGGAACACCAACAATGCCGATGCGTTTCTGATTTGACGGTGGCATTCCGGCGTCGTATCAGAGCGTATTGTGTTGACTGTTGCCACGAGTGAAGATTGCTGATACAGAGTTTAAGCCGAGACGAGGTCGTACTGAGGTGACTGCCAGCGTAAGATATCAGCATAAATATGTATTTACTTGGACTTACTCGATGCGCTGTCTCAATGCTTGTTTCTAGTCTCAGTCTCTGTACCTAATCGCCCATATTTGACACGCTACCCGAATAGAACCGGGGTAGACAAGCCAAGTCATAAGCTTAAGATATGTTCTGTATGATGAATGACGACCTGGTTTCCTAAATTCGCTGTTAACCCATTACCACAGACATACAGCACATTAGGGACCTCATTAGTCAAACAATTAATCGCCTCTAATTCTCGGTCGGCTCGAGTTTCCTGTCCAACTGGAGTTCAGTTGGAGTTCATTTGAGATTCCGGTGGTGACGTGACCTAATGGACATCGGGAGGAGCATCGATTCGGCTAACCCATTCCGACCGGGCAGTCAGGCGCTGGAAGACGAGTTCGTACCATGTCTGTAAATCGTTGTAAAATTGAGATGGCCCGTTAGCGCCGGATGGATGGAGGCGGAGCGGCCATTGGGCTGGCGAAGGGGCCCGGTCGCCGCCTGAGCTATCAACTAACCGAATAGAGAGACGGCGGAACAGAGATACTTGGTCAAACAACCGACTGGCCGGCGGCGGGCTGAGGTTTTGGACATGGCCGTTTACCAAATTAAATGATAACTGTGAGTTATGACTTCTGGCCTTTGTTTCGGCGCCGTTCTTCGCATTTCGAGAGGCTAACTCTGTTTTCTTGAACTACCGCAAGTTGGAGACCCGACCACCGCGACTGCTCACAGCCTGACCGGTCCTGCTGTCCCCTGTCTGAACTGACCCGTCATCCCCTGCCCCCCCCCCCGTCCTGCTGTCCTGGCAACACGAGCTGACCCCTGCTGCCCTGCCTCCGCAGCACGAGCTGACCCGGCCGCTCATCAGCCTGGTGGACAACATGCTGAAGCTGTCGTCGCTGTACGAGGCGCCGTCGGACGGGCCGTCGATGCAGGAGCGTCGCCGGTTCTCTCAGCGGGTCGAGGAGCGCCGCATGATGCGAGAGGAGCAGCGCCAGTGGCACGCCATCGCCGGACAGCCCTTCGACATGCAGGTGAGCCGGGAGCGGCGGCAGTGGTGCAGACTGACGTCAGCTGCAAGTGAGGGGTTATGAACGGCTTTCGATGTGTATTAGTGGATCTGGAGGCTAGCCAAGTCGTGAGGAGGTCGTGATTGTTTTGAGTCCATGACCTCTGGATCTTCTATTTGCCTGTCGATCGTGAATGTGTAATTTGTGGCATGAAGATTTTCAGCTTAAGTCAAGAAGATTGCTGCTCGCTTTATCCTGCATCTTGTCTGGCTAAGATAAGTTAATCTCTGTCCAACTAAGTTCATTTGGCTTCTAACGAGGTGTCTTTGAATCCCCACGGTCCTCTGTTATCTCAAACCAGGGAAGTTTTGCCCAGTTTCAGATTCTTGAGAGGTTTACGAATTAACTTTTCTCCAAGACGAAATCTGTCCAAGTTTTCTGCACGCGGCTCCGAAGTCCGATACTCAACTTGTCAGTTGACTAGACAACCAATCGCCCTTGATTTGCGTCGAATATCGTTCCATCGTGTCCCTTTCTGAACTAATTTCATTCAGTTATTTTGCTATCTCTCCCGACCGCACGAAAGCGCCCTAGGGCGCTCAATTACACACTTAACCCTATTACACACTCAGCTCCGCTGCATTTTACCCGGCGGCCTCTATTTCAACGCGTCCAGTTTTTGTTTAGTTTGTATAGTTTGGCCGTGCCGTGTTTTCAGGCTCGCGTTGACCGCCTGTTCAGCCTGGACCGGCAGCTGACCCGGCAGGCGGCAGACATCCAGCGCCTCAGGGCAGACAAGGTCGGCCGGACACGAGAGGGAGAGAAATTCACGCTGACGCTTGGCCGCTGCTTGGTTTGTCAGGTTGCTGCTGGGGCTTGGCGCTGGGCGGGTGGGGCTGCTGACTGCTGACTGCCCACTGCTGACTGCTGACTGACGCTTGTGGCGCTCACGGCTCACCAGGCACTAATTACAGCATTGCTGCCGAGGTGGTGTCGGAGGCGGCTGATGGCGGAGGCGGTGGTATTGGAGGCGGCGGGGGCGGATAATCCACAGCCCGGCCGGCGGAGGCGGCACTGGGCTGGGGCTGTGTGGCTGTGTGACTGTGTGACGGTGTGGTTTGGTGATGCGCGTGAGTGGCGGTGTTCGGTGACGGTGGCTATGAGGAATGTGGCTTATTTGGGGACTGTCATGAGCGACGGTTTCCTCTAACGCTTGAAAGTCACATCGGTATCGTGGGGAGCTTATCGGTGAACATTGATATCGTGGTGAGCTTTCGTGCAAGACTCATGACTCATGCTTTCTTTCAAGCCAATGTTACCTAGCAAAACGATGCATTAATTCATCGTTGTAAAACTTTTTTTAGTTTTAAAGATCTAACGATGTTATTAATTTATTTATTACCCCGCATATCATACCCATTTGTTTTCAAAATGAACAAATCCTGGTCTGTATTGTAGCAACGATATGCAAAGGAACGATAAAATGCACTTTACGATGATGGAATTTGAATTTATCGGGCCTGCGACAGCAAATAATTCTCTTTGATTTCATCTTCCGCGCCAACTCACCGTAGCAGCCTTATCCAGCTCACTGAGGCTTACGTCGTCATGTAGTCCCATACTACATCGTTGGGAGAAAGGCCGCTTAATTTATCTCCGTCTCGCCAGTCCAAAGTGTTTCCACATCGATGGACATCGATGGACTTCCAACCACCATGGCGTTTAAGCAGCGCTCATCGTATTTTCCTGGTCCCCCGGATGACCGACGACAACGGCTGAACTCTGGCGACCGATTGTCCGCCTCAAGAGCCCCTCAAATAGCCCCTCAGGATATCCTCTAGAGCCCCTTCAGGAGCCCCTCAGTAGCCCCACATTAGCCCATCAGGAGCCCCTCAGGAGACCCTCAGGAGTCCCTCAGGAGTCCCTCAGGAGTCCCTCAGGAGTCCCTCAGGAGTCCCGTCAGCAGCCCCTCAGGAATCCCCATCTGACCTTGCCTCTCTTCAGGACCGGCTGGAGCGGAGGATCGAGCTGACGAGTCAGGAGGCCGGCCGGGCGCCGCTGAGGGACTCGGAGAGACTCCTGCTCCAGCAGAGGGCGCTGCAGCAGGAACTGGGACAAGTCCGGGCCGCGCTCACCTCCAGCGCCAAGGTGCAGATACTATTACGCACCTTTTAGATCTATGAGGATAGATCTATGATCTATGATCTATGAGATCAATGAGGCAAGGCTCTATTTTCATGAATAATACTTAAAGGTTGTAATACTTTATTTCGATGTATCGTGGTGAGGTTTGTCTTCTTCTATTTGTCACACTCATCTGAAAGTCGGTACAGAGCGCCATCGACCTCGATGAGCAGGTGGTCATATTGGCCTATCTCCTAACGTGGTCACCCGTTCGTGTTCAGAGCCTGGAGGACACTGCTGCTGAGAACAGCAGGCTGGAGCGGGAGATGATGATGCTGCGCCAGCGCCTGCAGTCGGCGATGACGGAGAACACGGGACCGGAGACGCTCCGCAGCCAGGAGGTATGTGACGTCATCACGGTGGACGGGGATCACAGTTACGGGAGTCAGCTGCTACGGTGCCGCACCCTGCTGACCGGGGTTTGAATCGATCTATAGGTACTCTTGTTGGCTAATTGAGCCGAATACATTGCGCCATTTCTAAGATAAAGAGCGCGTGATATTTGTTTTCCGTGAACCGGTCGTGACCTTGCGACCTGGTGGTGACCTGACTTGTGACCTGACCTGTGACCTCTGTCCCCCCGTCAGTTCCGAGCCCTGGAGGCTGAGCTGCAGCGTGTGCAGGGTCTGTGACCTGTCCTGTGACCTGACCTGTGACCTCTGTCCCCCCGTCAGGTCCGAGCTCTGGAGGCTGAGCTGCAGCGTGTGCAGGGTCTGTGAACTGTCCTGTGACCTGACCTGTGACCTCTGTCCCCCCGTCAGGTCCGAGCCCTGGAGGCTGAGCTGCAGCGTGTGCAGGGTCTGATAGACGACCTGAGCGTGAAACGTCAGGAGCTGAGCCGGCAGGTGACGGCTCTCACCCGGCCGCCGGAGCCGTCCTCCCGGCGGCGGCACCACCAGAGCAGCTGGATCGAGACCGACCTCGACTCCATGGTCACCGTGGCCGGCGGACGGGCCGCCGTCTTCGACAAGGACCAGCCGCTCTTCGTCAACACACACTACGACCACCAGGTACGCGGCGCCGGGGTGTTCAGAGGCGAGACGACTGTCTGCTGCAGCAATTGCCATATGGAGAAGTTTGCGTTCGATATGCGGTTTGTCCGTGGCCTAGGTAGATAAATTATTTTATCTGTCTACATGAGCTGTTTTGTCCGGTTTTCGATCTAGTTCTGTTCCGTCAGTACGCTGTGTTGAGCCGATTAACCGCCATGTCTCTCTTCTTCCTCAGCCGTTGGTCCGCGGCCACGAGGCGCCCCCTCCACCAGCCCCGAGCGGCCACCACACGCTGCCGGCGCGGCCCTCCAAGACGGCCTCCGACCGGCGGCGGCACGCCTCCGGACCGGCGCCGCGCGACTCCTCCCCTCCCAGCATCGGCGCCGACGACAAGGTATCGCTCGACAGCGGCCTCAACAGCTCGTCGCCGACCGACAACAGCCACCAGTCGCTGGTGCAGCCGGACGGACCTGGCAGCTCTGACACCCTGCCGCGCGGCTGGCCGAGCACCCAGCTGGGGCCGCGGGGGTCGCAGGCGACAGAGTACACCGGCCCCAGGGGCGGCGAGTACACGGGGAGAGACGCAGAGTACCGCGAGGGACGGGAAGAGTACCGCGGGAGAGAGGGAGAGTACCACGGCGTACAGAGCCGGGAGAAGTTGGGAGTACAGACGCAGACTACCGAGTATCTCGGTACTCAGGTGCGGAGCTCCGAGTACCAGGTCTCGCACGCGCAAGTCACTGAGAACAAGAACGGCGTGGTCCGCGGCGGTGATCATCACGTAGGTCAAATGCGGAAGAGCGAGTACGCCGGTCAGCAGGAGCGGAGTGGCCCGCAGCAGAAGGCTTGGCGAGAGACCAGCTCCAGTGAGTACCGGGGCACGCAGTCCCGCAGCAGCGGGTACCAGAGCTACCAGGCGGGGTCGGCCGGCCAGCAGCCGGGAGGGCCGGGCAGACAGGAGGAGTACCGGGCGGAGCACGGCCGGCCGGCCAGCCGCGGACAGTCCCGCGCCGCCGAGTACTCCGAGTACCGCTCCCCCGGCGGACCGGGCGGGCCGCCGCGGCCGTCCAGCGTCCACCAACTGCACCAGCCGCACCCTCAGCACCCGTCACAGCACCCGTCACAGCACCCGTCCCAGCACCCGTCACAGCACCCGTCACAGCAGCGCGGCTGGCAGCCGTCGCCGCCGGACGCGGCCCGGTCCCGGCCCGGCACCAGCCAGGAGCGGCCGACAGACAGGACCGACAGACCGCCGCCTCCCGCCTGGTACGAGACGGAGACGGGCCGACCGCCGCCGCCGCAGCAGCAGCAGCAGCAGCAGCAGCAGCAGCAGCAGCAGCAGCAGCAGCAGCAGCAGCAGCAGCCGCCGCCGCAGCCGCGCCACCCGCCGGTCGTGAGGAGCCACAGCGGTCACAGCGGCCACCCGGCCGGCGGGTACCCTCAGGAGGAGCGGCACAGAGGCAGGTCACCGGGCCCCGTCACCCAGCAGCCGGGGCCGCGGCCCGCCGGCTCACAGCAGCAGCAACAGCAGCAGGCGGGGTACAGAGACAACCCGGACCAGGAGAAATTTCGCCACCGGGAGCAGCAGCAGACATTTCGGTCGCACGAGCAGCGTGAGTTCCGCTCCAAGGACCAGCCGGGGTTTCGTGGCGGTGAGCAGCGGGACTTTCGCGGCCCCGGGGAACCGCACTATGGGTACCACGGCGGCGAGCAGCAGCAGGGGTTTCGAGGCCCTCCCGCAGACGAGGCATTTCGGCGGTCCGCTGACGGACACCAGCAGCCGGGGTTTCGTCAGTCCGGCAACGACTACCCGCACCACAAACTATCCCAACAACAACAACATCAACAGCAACATCATCAACAACAACACCATCAACAACAACAACCACATCAGCAGCAGCAGCAGCAGGGACAGCTGGGGTTTCGTCGGCCTGGTGACCCCTCCGGCGGCCGGTCCCGGTCCGGTCCCGGCGGCCCGCCCCCCTCTGACCCACCTCAGGGAGGAGGACCGGCCCCCCAGGGCCACCTGGCCGGCGTGCACCAGCCTGGCGCCGCTCCACCGCGGCCCGGCCCGGCTCGACGCGACTACATGAACGTGGCGCCGCCGACGGACGGCGGCGGACAGGCTCGGGTTGTGCCGGCCGACGGCCAGGAGGCGCCGCCGGCAGCTGCGGTGGAGACCGGAGCTGGGGAGGTCCGGGAGGTCACCGCAGACGAGCCGCAGGAGCTCTCGGAAGCCGACGAGAGGATGCAGAGGTTTTATGGTGAGTATACGATATTTTACGCGATGAAATATTTGTTTTCTGTAAGGCCTATCATACTGGTGTCTGGTATTTTTCTTAACCCGTTCGGAACTACTGTCAACCAATGTAACTTATCTTGTAATCCTTTGCGCTGTTATGCTAACAAAAGCCGCGTGATCTCAACATGACAACATAGCATTGATGATATCACCTGTTCTGCCCTCCTCTATACATATGTTTACTGATTAGAAATCTCATTTCAGGAATCATTCCCAAGGAGAAGTCTTTGGAAATAAAAACCGTTCGCATCGTGAAGCGCGAGTCTCAGCTGCGGCAGAAGGACAAGACTCGGCGAGGGATGGACGAGACCGAGCTGACATCTGTGGGCGAGGCTGAGAACCAGGAGTGCGACGGCGAGTCACCAGAGGACATTATCGAGCGGGACGCGGTGCTGTCCCAGTTCCGGCGGGCGCTGTCCCTGCCGCGGGGCTACGACCGCCGCTCCAAGACAGCCCAGGACGCCATCAGCAAGATACCAAACTTCAGACATCACATGCTGAAACGGATGGTCGAGCGGGTGAGTCAGCTGTCGTATGGTGTTTGTTCGTGTTGCTGTCGGTAGTTGAGGGTTGCTTGTCGTTTTCGGGGCTTCGTGTGCTGCACTTGTTTGTGTCGCCGTTATTGTGAAGCGTTTTTGGCTTTCTGGGCGCATATTTTCAGCTGAATGTTGACCTGTTGCGGAGCTGCCATCCCGTAGTATTTGTGTAGCATCGGAGCCTGTCACGCAGACCTGTAGTTGCCACCATCGTGAATACCCTCTCCACCGACGCCAGTGTTATCTGTTGTCACCGCGTCTTTATAGACAGCGGTCTGCACGTGTGCTGTGTTAATGTTGTTCCTCAGCACCACCGGTGTATGTTGGTGTGTAGCACCGTCACTGACCTTTGACCTCCTCCGGGGCGCACCAGTCTCCTTCTCAAGACCGTCTGTCGGCGCACGAGCGACTGTTCGGCTCCAACCCGAATCTGGCCGGTCAGAGCACCTCCAACCCATCAGACCCGGCGGACGGCAGCTCTACCCCCTCCAGCCCGGACGGCAAGGTCGGCTCCAGCTCCGGCCAGGGCGGACCGGCGTCGCCCGTGTTCAAGTCTGACGCGGCTCGGAGGATCGTGGAGGAGCTGCAGGACCCGGAGCAGTACCGGCGGGCTCAGCCGCGGCCCAAACGGAGACACTTCACCATCAGCAGCAGCCGGCCCATCCGCCACGAGGCCGCGCCGCCATCACAGAAACTGGTATGCACCCTTCACTGACACTTGTGCACCCGGGATGGGGAGGCGAGCTTCAAGAAGAAGAAACAGGCCTGCTCAACTGACAGGACTCGGGTGGCGCGGAGTGCCCAGGAGTTCTTGACTCAGGCATAATTCACGTTTTGTGTTTGTAGTGAATGATGCATGTGTGCCTGGTGCACTTTGCTTCAATCGCATGCATTTGTGTAGCGTGTGTGGTAGTTACTGAAAGCACTGTGATAAGTTGAGTTTGCTCTGTTCCTCTTGTGGCAAGCTCACGTTGACTTATAACACCCTGGACCCATCTTGTAATGCTACAAGTTGTAGCATGTAAAACCAACCAGCCACTGCCATCAGCCTCTGGCGGAGATCAGCGACTCTGACCCTGACCTGAGCTCTCCTCTGCTGCTGCCCCGCTCGGCTGACCTGACCTGACCTCTGCCCCGCAGCTGTCCCGCTCGGCTGACGACATGGACATGGAGCGGGCGCTGGGTGAGTCGGGCGGCGCCCCGGACGTGGTCAAGTCGTCACTGACGCGGGCCGACCCGCGGTTTGACGCCGACACCATCGACACGCTGCTGGGCACGCCACAGAAGATCCACATCCCCGAGAGATACGTCCCCGAACTGGTCAGTAATCCTAGACTCTCGGAAGTCACGAGTCATTAGTCAGGATTCGGTAGTCAGTGTCAAGTCAGGGTTCAGTAGTCGGTAGTGAGGCAAAACTGCATTGAGGCAGTTCCTTCTCTAGTTTCTTGAACTTGCCACGATTTGTAATACGCTCTACCTTCACACTTCACAGTGATCACCATTCACAATGAAGCTGCAGGTCGCTATTGTTTAGTACCTAGGGCGGTCGTTCTCCAGTCTCCGATTTCCAGCATGCCCTGACGTGCCGCCGTCGCCCCGTGTTTCCGTGCAGGAGGTGGAGCCGCTGTCGGTGGAGGAGCGTCTCCACCGCAGCAGGAAGGCCGCCTCCATCAGGAGGATGCTGACGCAGAGCACCGGCTTCCTCGACTCCATCGGAGCGGTCGGTAAGTATAGGTACCCCGGGACCTCGAGCTTAACCGCGATGATGCTGTACCAGGAAGCTACTAGACTACCTGCTGTCGGAACTGCTTTCTGTTCAGCAGCTCGCAATATAGTTCATATCTTGACATGCGCACTCTACAGTTTAGCGAATAGATACTTGTGCGCTTCTATTCGCCCCCGCGTTTATATTCCCTAGTCTGATTTTCACTAGTCTGATCTAATGCTGTCCCGACACCTGGCTGTTTGCTGACGTAGCGTCCCGCCGTTTCCCCCTGCAGAGCATCCGGGTCCGTCGCCGCGTGGCTCGGTGGTCACGGAGAAACTGCAGCGGGCCCACATCCTGCAGCTGAACGAGATCCTGGCCAGACAGGTCACCGAGAAGAGCAAGCGGGTCGCCGGTGAGTGGGCCGTGGGACGGGTCGGTACCGGGGCCGGCCGCCGCTGCTGCCGCTGCTGCATGGGCGCACTGTGTGCTGCACGACCGGGGCACGCCGCGGGCACGCCATGTCACCTGGATAGTCCAGTCACAGATCAGGCACTGGCCCAGCCGCGCAGTCCAAGTCAAGACAGGAGCCTACACGAGTAGTCGAGGACCTTCACTGTTTGCTCACCGCACGCACTTTGTCGGTAACGCGCGTGTTACTCATTTGTCGTAGTTCACAGGATACTGCATACTTGCGCGCATTTTGTAAGCAGATATTTGCGTTACGTTGGAACAACATCAGCATGGCAGATTATAGAATCTGTGATTTTGTGATTGCTACTTTATCGGTTGATTCACGCTTTACTTCGTAATCGGAGCATTGCTTAGGTCCGAATTTCAGTGTAATGCGTGCAGTTGTTTTCGCTTTGTGCTGCCACGTCACGCTATTGGTGTCCACCGCAGTGCCTGACCCCTAGAGTAGTAGCCGCTTGTGTACTCCCACCACTGGGACCTGCGTCATAAAACTCAATCAGTAAACCTACGCACGTTTGCGAACCACCTATGCACTAGTGCGTAGGTTTGCCGATTCAGCTACATGGCACTGACCGCCTGCTTGTGCTGCTGTGCTGCCCGTCATCACGACAGTCACGGTGCGACTCTATAGAGTCAGACTCGAGTCAGAGTCGGCACAGCTCGCTTCACGCATGCCTTGTCTGTTCCAGTCTCGACGTCAGTGCACTAGACACCGCCGACCGCATGATAAAGAGGAACAGGTACGTATCTACCGGCACGCGAGGCCTCGTTAGGCAGCATCGCTCCGGCATATGGTGCAAGAGCTTCGTCAACGCTGGTAGTTGACGCTTCTTACTCAACGCCAACGCCGTTATTTTGTGTTGCATTCATTTTCCGGTTCATATTCATTTCTACGGCGATAAAGTGCATAACGTTTGGATATACTGAATAATGTAAATTATCGCACTGACTTGCTGTTTGGCAGATGATTTTCCTAGTTTCTCAATACTGAGCAAGTGTACACCATTTCCATCCGTATCTTCGATCCGCCGCTGACGCTGACAGCCGGTCTGTTTTCCAGTGGAGGCCCTGGCCACGATGGAGCGGCCCCGGCGAGTGAAGAACGACGACTCCCCGCCGCCGCAGCTGCCCGTCACACAACAGAGGGACAACTATCTCACCTGACGGCACCCCATGGCGGGCTGACCTGGCCGGGGTGTGACGTCACTCTCATCTGACGTCACCCAGGGACAACTATCTCACCTGACGGCACCCCATGGCGGGCTGACCTGGCCGGGGTGTGACGTCACCCAGCAGAGGGACAACTATCTCAGCTTACGGCGCCCGGTGGCGGGCTGACCTGGTCTTGCCTGAGGCGTGGGGGACCCTCCTGTCGTCGAGGAGCGACTGCCTAGTCCCTCTGGAGTCTCGGAGGGCAACTCTCCCGCTCTGCACACCGCCTGTCTATCGCAGCAGCTGATGCACCGGACGACGCAAGGTGGGGTGGGGTCTTCTCAAGAACCTGTCCCGTGGTCTCGGCCGTCTGGCCTCTGCCCATTGGCGCCGGCCCGTGATCTGAGCAGTGCTTTATCCCGGCTATTCAGCGCTAGTTCCTGTCTGTGGCGGCCGTTCCCACACTATATTGAACATGTTACCGGGCGACTCGCCCGCCGCCGCCGCCGCCGTCGCAGCCTGGCGTGTACTCTCCCGCTATCGCTGACCCGCGACGGGAGGAGTACCCGTGCAGTCTGCCGCGCGTGTCGCGTCGCGCTCTGTCGCACCGTTCCAGCGCGACTTCTTACACCGGGCCGGGGCGCCCTCCCCGGTCCCATTTTGTGCCCAGTGCTCACATTCCGCGCCGCCGTCCGCCGGCGCTGTGATATTGCCCGCCGGCGGCCCGCCCTCCCGAGAGGCGGCCGCCCGCCGTTCAGGACCCTTGTGGCGCGCGAGTCTTCCCGGCGAGCGGTCCGCCGCCGCCGCCGCCGCCGCCGCCGCAGAGACCGGCTCGCCGTTCGCTCCGGCGAGATTCGCTGTCGTGGCCCCCAGCCGCTCTCTGCTCGCCATAGTTTTGTATGGAGTTGTGAGAGAGTGACGAGCGACGAGCGACCATTTTAGTGTTTTTCACCCGCTCTTTGTCAAATTATTTTGTGCTTGTACAAAGTGGAGCCGTGTGTGAGTGATGTACAGTTATCGTTACTGGCGATCAGTGGCAGCCTTCTCAGCACATTCTCATTGTTTATGCCATATAGCTATTACCAGTACTGTTGGAGAGAGATACCGATTGTTTGGCGGCCGCCGCTGGCGCCGCCTGTCGACGCCCCCGAGAACTAATACATATACGTATTGGTGGCACCGAGTTTCTCAAACTGCGTGAGGGTTCGGTGGAAAAGCTGCAGTGTATTGGCAGAAGAAATAGTAGTTCAGTGGCTTGTAGAACAAGCGGTAGCTGGCGAAGTAGTTGCAACACAACGCGTTTAACTATCTCTGCAGACCACTGGCCGATCTTGATAGCTAGGTGGACAGAGTGCCGAGCTCGGCATCCCATAAGTTCCGGGTTCGATTCTCACTTCGGGCAAAGTAAGTCCGAAGTAAGTCGAAGTAAGTAAGTGAGTAAGAAGAAGTAAGTCCGGTTGGGTCGGGATGAGTAGGAGAACCCGGAGATACATTGACAAACAAACGCATTCCCGCAGGACATTAATGTGACCATCCCTAAAAAAATAAAATACATCGTATTGTTAAGCTGATGACTGGTGAGAACAACCGAGTTCCATCACCATTACCTTCGCATCAGTTGACTGCGACGGTGCCGGATCGGAGACGCATCAGGAGCTCGGTATCTTCGCGGGCCGGGCCACGCCCATTCGACTCCAAATAACACGTTTATTATCATGTGTCCATTATATTGTCATTACACACGATTTTGTGACACAAACACACTCCTCCTCGTACCCACCACCGCACTCTCCCCTGCAACAAGCGTCTCCCCTTTGGCTTACTTGGCTTAGTAACCCAAGCAAACACATTAAGCACAACTGAAAGCCAACTCAAACTGTCGTTACTGACAACCCCAACCCAAAGAACAACTGACACGTGGCTGGGCACTGGCCCATATAAAATAACTGTGAGAGCTTATGAGGTAGTGCCAATGCCGGGACACGACCAATTATAACAAAACAAACCACGCGCTCCTCCCTGGAAACATTCCGCCACAATGCGTCAACCCTCTATCACAGCAGCCACTGGAGCCCTTCAACTCCCATGGACGAGTCTGCACCAGCAAAACTGCGTTCACTGTGAGGCTTTAGGTGCGCCTGAAACCCCCAACACTGGTCATATCGTCAGTGGAAGTTGATGATGGTTTGCTGGCCGGAAAACCGAGATATGATGAAGTCTACAGCGCCAGTTCGTCACGTATAACGGATTGTAATTATTATGCTGCGAGGTCAAACAAAAAGCTGAGCAATGGGTGGACGGCGAGGGAATCGCCAAAACCGCTTGAGGTTGCGAGAGAAGCGACTACCGTCTGACACGGACCGGGAACCACCAGAGCCGCGTGAATAATACCCTGCTGCAACGCCGTGCCGACTCAGATAGCAGACGCTCTGACCGCCTCCGCACAGTCCCCTGGTGTCAGACACCTCAATGACCCCAACACACTCACCTCCCTCACAGCAAACTTAGCTCAACCCAGCCCAACTCAACTCAGTCCAGCCCGGCTCACCACAGGTCACACGGCTTCGGCACCTGCACAGGAGTCCCGTCAGGCCAGGTCCAGCCTGCCCGCCACATCACCACACCGGCCTCCAGCAGCCAGGCCACCTGACCGCCTCGGCCGTCCCAGTAGCCTCCTTGGCAGCCTCCCGGTCTCCGGAGGGTCACTGGAGCCTCCTGGGGGCGACCTGGACGGCCCCTCTGATCCTGGTCGGTGGTATACCGTCCAGGACGGTCACTGGAGCCTCCTGGGGGCGGCCTGGACGGCCCGTCTGATCCTGGTCGGTGGTATACCGTCCAGGACGGTCACTGGAGCCTCCTGAGGGCGGCCTGGACGGCCCGTCGGAGCGCCGTCTGTCCCTGTTCGGCGGCCGCCGCCAGCCGCGCTCTGTCCTCGGCGTCCAGCAGCTGGCCGGCCCGCTGGACAGTGACCAGCAGCAGCCGGGCGAAGGCGGCGCTGGAGCGGTGCTGACCCTCGCCGGCGGCCGCCGCCAGCGAGAAGGTGAGGGTGGAGGCCAGGTCGGCGGACGGCGGGCAGAACGGCAT
>JARFNZ010120202.1:0-12407 GCA_031763405.1 Balanus nubilus | reverse complement strand
TATATTTATTTATATTGATACACACACATCGTGGCAATCTCGACATTCCCATTGCACTCAAATTATACTAGAAATCGAAAATACCGTATTTTTTGTTGTGAAGTGTAAACACTCACTCGGCTGGGGGTACAATATATAAGATCAAAAGATAAGACGTGCAAATACTCTCACTATTAGTGAGAGCATTTGCACGTGGATGGCACCACTCATAAAATAAGCAGGGTGGGTGGTTTGCTTTGCCCCGGTAGTCCGCTTTACCCCACTTTTCCCCACATTTGACTTTACCTATTGAACAGCCCTCGTATTATTGCTGTTTTTCATGCCATGGCTAGCTTGTTTTGTTAGATAGTCGTATAAGTTTATACCATACGGATACCATATAGCTTATTGACGATATTCGGAACTTCAATATTTTTTTCAACTGAATGTGCGTCTTAGGTAAAACTGATGAGCATTTGTCTTAACTTACTTCATTGAGGTTTGCGGTGAAACGAATTGTGACCGTGTTGAAGCCGTAAAGGAGTCCACATTGAAACATTGTTGTGAGGATGGTATTTGTTATAGAGATTTTATATAAAAAGGTATTATAAGTTGGTATGTCTTATATATTGTACCTATATTGATGTTATATATATGGTACCGATATTGATCTTATATATTGTACCTATATTGATCTTATATATTGTACCTATATTGATCTTATATATTGTACCTATATTGATCTTATATATTGTACCTATATGGATCTTATATATTGTGCCTATATTGATCTTATATATTGTGCCTATATTGATCTTATATATTGTACCTATATTGATCTTATATATTGTACCTATATTTATCTTATATATTGTACCTATATCGATCTTATATATTGTACCTATATTGATCTTATATATTGTACCTATATTGATCTTATATATTTACATAAGATCTCATGGTATCTACATGGTATCTACTTGGAAATATGTGTGCCAAAAAATGGGCTATGTTGGCAGCCTTCAAAGTATTATAAATTTTAGATAGGTATATGTGCACTTAAATAGGAACCCCAAGATGTTGGTGGAAGCACTTACCGCGTGAAACCTCGTCCCGGGCCAATGAGCCGTCTTGCTGACGTGCGCCGTCTCCCCGGCAGGCAGCGGTGTGGTCCACGATTCGGACGCGTCGCAGGCGGGAGGCGCTCCGTACCACGGCAGCAGCAGCACGACCTCAGTGCGGCCAGCGGCGGGTCCCACCGTCAGCAGGGGCGCCATGTCGGGCGGCACCGCGGGGCTGCACGGACGCACCGACTGGGCCGCCAAGTGAGCACAGCCGCGCCGCTCGCTCACACTAAGGGACATTGAGCGACCCACCTGTGGTCACCGGCTGCAGCTCTGCCTGTGGTCAGCTCACTGTTGGATACAGCTCTGCCTGTGGTCAGCTCACTGCAGGCTGCAGCTCTGCCTGAGATTAGCTCACTGTTGGATACAGCTCTGCCTGTGATCAGCTCACTGTAGGCTGCAGCTCTGCCTGTGGTCAGCTCACTGCAGGCTGCAGCTCTGCCTGTAGTCAGCTCACTGTAGGCTGCAGCTCTGCCTGTGATCAGCTCACTGTTGGATACAGCTCTGCCTGTGGTCAGCTCACTGTTGGATACAGCTCTGCCTGTGGTTAGCTCACTGCAGGCTGCAGCTCTGCCTGTGGTCAGCTCACTGTAGGCTGCAGCTCTGCCTGTGATTAGCTCACTGTTGGATACAGCTCTGCTTGTGGTCAGCTCACTGCAGGCTGCAGCTCTGCCTGTGGTCAGCTAACTGTAGGCTGCAGCTCTGCCTGTGATTAGCTCACTGTTGGATACAGCTCTGCCTGTGGTCAGCTCACTGTTGGATACAGCTCTGCCTGTGATCAGCTCACTGTTGGATACAGCTCTGCCTGTGATCAGCTCACTGTTGGATACAGCTCTGCTTGTGATCAGCTCACTGTTGGATACAGCTCTGCCTGTGATCATCTCACTGTTGAATACAGCTCTGCCTGTGATCAGCTCACTGTTGGATACAGCTCTGCCTGGTTCACCACCCCCGTGATGTAGTTGACTTGTGTTCGCGTTGGGTGTGGGAGGTCCTAGGATCAAGGCTGAGCTCTGGCAGTCTTTTCCTCGGCCGACTCCTACCCAGGAGATGGCAGAAGCTGGGAAGTGTTCGCTCAGTCGCGGGGTTAACGCTGTGCCAGCCAGCGCCTACGGCTGTAGGGACACGGGGCCTGATCAGCCTTTAAATAGATCCTTCGGTCCGGTGGCGTGTCCCGAGGGCACGGCCTTGCTTCACGTCCCGGAGCAGTCCCCTGACCTGCCGGGCCCGAGAAATCGGGATAGCCCCAGTGTGCGCACAAGTGCCACCTGAGGTCACTGACAGAAAGAGTGCAGTCAAGACTGTCCCGCTAGAGGGTGCCTAAAATACTGAACCTCTGCCGTGTACAAAGTGTATGTGTGTATACTAACTCATTGCGTATGTTCGCAACTAACGACAAAAAGACCAGACCCCGGTTTCACCAAATCTACGATTTACAGAATATTAATCGGATCAGTGCAATTATTCTAGGATCATGGTGTTTTAGGCCTTCCTTGTTGATGCAAGCGCAATTTTTCATCAGCGACCCCCTACGAGGTCATCCGGGTTCATTTTAAATCAGACCCTTTGTGCCAACAACTCTTGATAGAATAAGACAGAGACGTGAAAAGGGTACGAAACTGTTTGTCTGGTCAACATGAATCGGATCATATGTAAGATAATCAACTAAGGTCACCACGTGACCTTGTCCTGAGGTCAATCTTCGGTTGATCTTGCCGGGTCGAAATGTATATGCTTTGAAACGTCTTGAGGAGAGAAACACGATGGTGTCAAAATAATGTTCTGTCCTCAACAGTTGAAGTTATTCGCGATAGTATATGTCTTGTATGCAACTGATACTTGAGTATAAGGATATGCTTTATTTGTTTGCAGATACCTGAAATGAAAGTGTATCTACTTGGGAACTGGTGCTGCCGTTTGTTCACCGCCCAACTCGCTGGTGACTCGCTGGTGACTCGCTGGTGACTCGCTGGCGATGCTGCCGTCTGTTTACCGCCCGACTCACCGGAGATTCACTCCCGACTCACTGGCGACTCACTGGTGACCCACCGACCAGCAGGCAGCGCCAAGACGTGAGGACCTACAGCCGGACCTGATATCGACATGGCATCGCCCCATGCACGCTGCCATCAGGCGGGAAGCCAACAACCAACATATGTGATATCTAGTAGAACAGAGGCCTTTGCGAGATGCGAACCTGCCTATAGGATCGTCAGTGTGCGAGGAATTCCTGCTAGTACGTAACACTCTCACTCGTCTAACACTCACGCTGTTTTAGGGGAACTGGAAGAGGACGCTGTGTAAAAGTGTGCGAGTTCCAGGCGACTCAACTAGCGAGCCAAGAGCCGAGACCGAGCCGAGCGTTCAGACCCGGCGCCGTAGCCCCATCATGTCTTGCGAGAACGTTTTTCTTCGCAAGGTGTTCATTTGGGATTACCATCTCACTACTTACGAAAATCCTTAACTTTTGCCGTCAGCTTATGAATTTCGCCATTTTCATGTTCTTCGTAGATTTCTAAGAGGATTAAAACATAAAAGTCAATGGTATGCAAGAGTTTCCTATGGGGGAAAAAACATGGGAGAAACTTTGTATACCTGCTTTTAAGGTTGCAACCCCAATGTTTAATTTTGCATCCCAAATGCTGAACCCAAATATTTTCCCCCATTCAATGGAGCATGTAAGTTGGCGAAGATGTAGGCGGCGCTGATGCACAATGTCACCCCATCGGTGATTGCCGCCATTCCCGATAATGTATTAACGTTAATGTTTGATGGTGCCTCTTAAATAATGTAGACGGGAAATGTTTTTTTAACTGCATGTCATTCGAATCGCTGAAGCTTTCTTAGTGGGATGAAACCATTTCTTTGATGATATCAATAATTGTAGTCGAAAAAACGGCGTAGTTGACCACATTGTTGCCGGCGGTAAGCAAACGTCACAACTAGGGCGAACAGTCTATTTGGCGCCAGCGGTAGATCGACCTGAGAGAGATTGTGTTGGCCGCTCCGTCGTCTGTAGTGGAAGGAGTTGCGGCTCGGAGATAGTGAAATAGATTTAATGATACCACCTCTCCTCAAAGAACATGTATCTGTAAATGTTTATCTGTACCACAAAGCTGAACCCATCATACAGGTAGCATTTACCGGCATTATCAGGTGTCATACTCCCCATTTCAATTTGCCAGCGGTAATCGAGGATAACCGGCAGTTGGTAAGGCGGTGATAGAATAACGCATATCCAGAAATGATGGTGAAAAGGTGATTAGGAAGTACACTTGTTACCCAATGTTTACAATTGAGAAACATTCCGGAAGAATAATGAACAGCATTTAACACCAGCTTAACATGTGCCGTGGAGGGCGTCTGAGAATTACGCGCACTGGAGGGGGGGGGGGGGGGGATAGCCCCCCCCCCCCCCCGGCCGCCCTCTCCTACGATCTTAGCCCCTATGAACGCTAGAATAACGAAATTTGGAGGGTGTATGCGGGCGGTAAGGAAATCTATTGTGTGCAATTTGCATGACCCTAGTTCAATATCTCGGGGTCAACTGGGGTCAAATAAGATACAACTTGCCATATTGTACCTTGCTCCAGGAACTTCGCATTATCTCAAAAGCTATTACCTATAGCTAGGAGTAATTCGAAAGCGGCAGTACATAGAAAGCCATTGAAACGCTTTTTTGGTGCCATCAAATTTGACGTCAGGTCAATGGTTTAGGCTCCAGAGGTCATCAAATTTCAGAAAGCTGTTTTTCATCCAACATGTCAGCCAACATTTGTTCGTAAATAACCTTTTACCTAAGAAAGGTCAGATCGTAGTTTTGACACTATCGTGTTTCTCTGGTCAAGGCGGTTCGAGGCATACCAACTTCGATCTGTTTAGGTAAATCTCAAAATTTGACCTCGGGTCAATGTCAAGCTCATGGTGACCTAAGTAGTTCAAATTGCATATCAGTCGATGCGCCTTGCGAAGACGAACACATTGGTGCCTTCCGAAAGTTTCTATCTCTCATCTATAAAAAGTTTTTGGCAAACAAATTGTTCGTACCTCGGATGACCTCGGGTGATCTACACAAGGGGTCGCAGGTCAAAATTTGCAACTGATACATCAAGAATGGGCTATGGAGACGTCATCTTTACAGAATTGGCCTGTTCTGATTTGTTTTTATTGAATAGGACGGATCTAAATTTTTGCCCATTGACCGACATTAAAAGTTATAGATAAACAAGTTTTAGACACTTGTACCCTTATCAAATCCTGAGTTTGAAACGAATCTGCCCAAAACTCTGGCCATGGTACAACCGCAAACTTATAATGTGGTCATTTTGCATGTTTGTACTTTGACCTGACCTGACCTGAAGTTGCCCAATGTCAAGACTTTTACACGATGTGTGAAATTGAATTCTATGCATGTACTGAGAGAAGGGCGGCGCACAGCGCCGCTGTTTTTTCAGTACCTGCCTAGAATTAAAAAACACACAATATGTAAAACTTTTGACCTTAAGTTACGTCAGGTCAGGTCACCAAGTCAGGTCAAACATGTACGGACATGTGAAAATGACCATTTTGCAAGTTTGCGGTTGTGCTGTGGCCACATTTTGTGTCGGATCGGTTTCAAACTTTCAGGATTTCATAAGAGGAGAGATACTTACAACTTGTATATCACGGAATTTCTCATCTCCGTGACCTGAGGTCAGGTCAATTTCCTGGCTTCCCATTATAAGTCAATGGGGAAAATGCAGATCATTGCTTTTCGGAGGAAACGCGTCATATCTGTCTATTTCTTACAGGATCACGCAACCTTTGGCTATTATTGATGATCAAAGTGCAATGTTTCACCAGTGACGTCATCAAGGTCATCTGAGGTCACTCGAGGTCACTTACGTTTTTTTGTCAATAACTTTTGATAGAGAAGAGCTAGAAACGTGCGGAAGGCACCAATGTGTTTGACTCGTCAAGGCGCATCGACTGATATGCAACATTACTTGTTCGGGTTAACACGTGACCTTGACCTGAGGTCAAATTTAAAAGTTGACCTTGAAAGGTCACCATGTATATGCGTCGAAGTGCCTTGACGGGAGAAACAAGATGGTGTTAAACTTATTGTTCTATATTTATTAAAACATAAGTTATTTGCAAAACAAAATTTCCATGAAAACGCTCATGGACCTTTGATGACCTCTGCAGCCTAAAATATTGACCTGTGGTCAAATCTGAGCTTTTATAGGAGCCGAGATCGTAGGGGCGGGGGGGAGTGGGCAGATTCTGCCCCACCCTCTCCAGGGCGCTGAGTTCTGAGACCCTCTCCAAAGCGCGTGTTAAATGTGTTGCCATTGCTAACTAGCTGCCAGGCGACACACCGAATTACAATGCCCTCAAAATTTAGCATATCTACAATGTTTCCCTTCCCATTAAACTGACAGGGATCGTGCTATGGCTCCCTGTTCTTTCGCTAAATATCGGTAGGGGCTTATCATCAAAAGCTTAAATGAAAACCCGATCAACAAACCGTTTGAATTGCTTATTCAGTTTGAACAACTTAGACAACAGTTGGTTATTGTAATTCAAAGCTCCTCAGGCACTATTGTTGCTTTCATCAAGGCAATGGATGACCTTGATTGCCACAGTAGAAAAATACTGCAGTCGCCAAACTGTAGCCCCCGCTACCGGAGACATCGGCCGCGATACGACATGGTCGGTAGTCCTATAGGACTACGCCGACCGTTCGCCCTTATGACTGGTGACGACGCATGGTTGTAATCGGCGATTGTGTGCAACTACACCTATTGATATCGTTCAAAGCATGATCTCATTCAATTCAGAAAGCTTCAACAAAGCGTGTGATATATGCGCTTTAGCATTTTTCATCGCATTTATTGTAGAGCCATTGCCACCCCCTTTGCCGTTTATGCATTATCGGTGATGGCGGTAATCCCCGACGGTGTGACATGGCGTACAGCGCCCCTGGCGGCGGAATTTTTACTGACAGGCCCCATTGCCATTCCGGAGTGGCAAAATATATGTGGTTCTTTGTTACGAAAATGTGTGAATAGTTAGTGTAAAATAATATAATAAAGTTTGTGTGATGTAATGATGTACTTGTTTTTGTTGATAGTTCGTATGCCAATATGATAAACAGCTTGTATTTATTATTGCAGCTGTTTAACGTTGGCAAGTAGCATGTGGGCGAAAATAGACGAGATCGATACATAAATGACGTTTGAAGTGGAACATGCTTACAATGGGTAGAAAAACTCATAGAAGTTGGTAGAAGCTGGTCTCCGTTATTTCGTTGGTCTCTGTTATTTCAAATCGTGCAAATTGAAGAAAATCTCCAAAAAGAGTCGTTTTTGGCTGTGGTCGGACCAAAAACGTATGGAGTAGAGTGATATTTATTATTTCCAGCTAAACCGAGTGACAAAACACTGGATGAACTGATCACTGTTCTTCAAAAACACCTCAGCCCGCAGCCACTGGTAATCGCTGAGCGGGTCCAGTTCCACAGCAGGGTGCAATGAAGGAGAAGACGTGTCTGCCTTGATGCTGGCCCTTAAAATGCCGTCCGGCACCTGAGACTTTGGCAATTTTCTTGATCATGCCCTAAGAGACAGGTAGATGTGACAGGCTGAGAGACTGACAGGCTGGCTTGACAGGAGGCTTGACAGGCTGTAGGTGTGACAGGACAGACAGGTGTGGGGTGAAATACCCGTCCATCCAAAAGAAACTGCTTGCAGATTCCAATGATTTGACCTTTGCCAGAGGAGGAGAAATTGCTCCGGGCATGAAATCTGCTGCTTCAAAAGCCAGATATCTGCATGGCCAGCAGAACATAGGACCGAAGTGCATGCTGTGAAAGCTGGGGGTCAAAGTGGAGGTAAAAAAGAAGGAAGTTCAGGCCAATGTTTCCGCTGTGGGGGAGGGTCCCACCAAGCTGCGCACCGCAGGTTTAAGAATGCAGTGTGTTTCAAGTGTAACATGAAGGGTCATGTAGCAAAGAAGTGCAGAACAAACACAGGGTTCCAGAAAGCAACAGCCTCAACAAAGCAGAAGAATGTTCAACAGGTCAGTGCAAACATGTACGAAATATACAATGTAAAAGGCGACAGCACAAAGCCGTATGAGGTTCAAGTTCTCCTGAATGAGAAGTGTGTCAGCACGCAGCTAGACACAGGGGCTGCACAGACGGTGCTGACCAAACGTGATTATGAACAGATGTTCAAAGAAGTGGCTCTGGAGACAACCGATGTGACTCTCACAGGTTTCTCAGGCTCAACCATCCACGTGCTGGGAAAAATGTATGTGAGAGCAAACTAAAAAGGGACAAGAGATGGACAAGGATAAGATGTCAGCCTGCTGGTGGTGGATGTAGACAGCAAGCGTCCCAACCTGATGGGACGTGACTGGCTGAAGGTCTCCAAGCTTGACTGGAAGTCACTGGCCTCAGTGAACATGTTGAAAAGGGGATATCAAGGAAGAATATCCTGAAGTGTTCCTGGAAGGAGAAGGGTCAATCAAATCCTTCAAAGTGAACGTCAAGTTGAAGGAAGACGCCTCACCGTGCTTCCTCAAGCCCCGCAGTGTGCCACATGCTCTGAAAAGCAAGATGACAGCAGAGCTGGACAGGCTGGTTAAGAAGGAGTCCTAAAAGCAGTGAACAGCAGCGAGTGGACTTCACCAGTCGTGACAGTGGTCAAGCCGGATGGGCCTCTCGGACTCTGTAGTGACTACAAGGTCACCGTCAACCGGTGGGCAGAAGTGGGAACATATCCACTTCCCACAGTCCCGGACCTCTTCACCAAAATCAAGGGGAAAGTCTTCTCAAAGCTGGACCTGTCGCAGGCATATTTTCAGTGTGAGCTGACTGAAGCATCTAAGAAGCTGCTGGTGGTCAATGTAGCGCGGGGCGCGACGGGCCATGTTCTTGAAGAGTGGATGACGTAACGCAGGGTTTCTCTCAATCCACCGCGAACGGAGAAATAGTTAGGTCGAGTGTGGACTGTCTCAGATTGGCCGGAATAGGGCAAATATGGTGGGAGGCGTAAGAGTCCAGAGAAGATAGTACACTACCAGAAGAAGTCGTATAAAATTTTTAGTGAAAGTAGAATAGCCGCAGCTGAGAGAATGCTAGGATAAATGACGATGGATAATTATTAGCATAAGGCCCGGTAGGAATGGAGTGGAACTCAGTCCGAATAGCCGAATGAATCATTCCTCGAGGGTAAGCAATTTTAGCGACGCTAATATACGACAAGTGGGAAATTTTGGTTTTAGGAGGGTAGGTGTACGATGGGATGGTAATGGGACGGAGGATCATAATCACAACCAACTTATGATTACTAAGAAATCCCACCCAACGTTTAGCAATGGTTTTCAGGGTGTTCCGAATACTCTAGTCCTATGTACGTCACCGTTGTATTGTCAAACCCTCTCGGGTAAGACCTGACCTCCATCCCCTGAGTAGTGAAGTGGCCTATTGTTGTACCAGCCTATACGATGAACCAGATGATCAGCCTCGAAAGAAATAAAGCATCTTCCACCAGATGCATTTGTACGCAAAGGGGGGCGAATTCACTCAAAATTGTCTACGATTTCTTCCGGTAGTGTGCTATCTACTGGACTCTTGCACCTCTCACCATATTTGCCCTACTCCGGCCCATCTGAGACAGACCACACTCGACTTTACTATTTCTCCGTTCGCGGTGGATTGAGAGGAATCCTGCGTGACGTTATTCACTCTTCAAGAACATGGCGCGTCGCGCCCCGCGCTACAGTTTTCGTAGTTCGTTTATCTTTTGAATAAACTGGTCTTCTTCTTTATTCTATCTGGATTTTTGTTTCGAGTATTTCACGGTTTCGCCCTATAGTGAACTGAATTTGGTCGTAATTAACTGAGTCAGATAAGAACCCACCTGAATAAACTTGGGCGGCGTACTTCGCTACTACTTCAGTAATACTGTCTTTAATTATTTGCAAATAACTGTTGTCATTTAGAAGGGACTCGTTAAATTTCCACAAATATGATCCCCTTTCCTGATCAGGCTCCTTCAGTGAAAAGGAAATAATGCTATGATCTGTTCTATAGGTATATCCAGGATTAACGTTGCAAGTTGTAGTGTAGATCAAGAGATGGTCACTGATGATAAACGTATCCAGCCTTCCATGTTTTAACGGATCTTGCTTCAGCCATGTAAATTGTCTTTCATCAGGGTGAAAATTCCTCCATATATCCACCAAATCATATTTGTGCATCGTGGTTAAAAATTGTGCTTTGGCATGAACGTTGTTTCGTGAAGATAGTTAGTATTTCTTATAGTCCATTACAAAATTAAAATCACCTCCAATTATAACATTCTCAGACGGAATAGATTCCATAATATTCTTCGAGGTTCTCGTAACATTTTGGGTTATCCTCATTCGGCCCGTATATATTTATCAATGTAAAAATATTTGGCCTTATTTTACATTATTACTCGACCTTATTAATCGACTTTACATCGTTATGTCTGTGTGCAACTTATCCATTCTGCGGAATTCCACCGGCAACAACGAAACTGCGGAGTTGTTGTGCGAGGATAACGTGTCACTGGTATGTCAACAAGCGGGGGCACAACTGCAGCATGTCTCTCCATTTGCACGCCGCTGTGGCACAGGATGGGTGCTTGTCTGTGCTTGTGTTCGTGAGTCTGCGTTTGAGAGTGTTGGTATTTGAAGTGTCTGTATGGGTGTTATTGTGTGAGCGAGTTGCTGTTTGATATTCAGTGACGTGATGTAGCCGTACACGGCTATGTGATTCTTTATACGGTGGGTGCGGCTGTTGCACATTGGCGACATCTACATTACATCGAGCTCTCCACCAGAGAGCACAACCAGCGCTCAGGCGACCTGCCGGAGTGCTACCGAACGCGGACTCGTGTGGCGAACAACGCAACATGACATTGACAAAAGCACAGCGTACAACGTTAATAATTAAATTATTAGACACAAACCAAAAAATATGAATCGAAGGGAGAAAGAGAAACTCAAGAACCATTTCGTTGATGAGTAGGTGTACCTAACTAATGAAGGTTTCTTATACGGCAAGATCAATAGTGGCGATCTGAGTGAAAGTGAAATTTTTATCATCACATTCCGGCTCTGGACTGATAGTTGGCACAACATCCTACATCCTCACACCTACCGGAGCCCGACCGAGAACTCGGCTGCAGAGGTACAGACGCCCACGGCCGCCAGAGTCGCTGCCGACGAGGCTAGCCGACGCTTGTTCACAGAAGCAGGTAACCGAAGACCAGCGCGGCACACCAGGAGGCCCAGCACCGACAGGCCCGGCCCGGCAGGACCGACGGGGTCCGCGGCACGCCGAGCGTCACCAGCAGGTCGTCAGGCACGCCGGTCGCCGCCACCGCCACCTCCAGCACCCACCGGCGCCGACGTCTGGCGCCGGCGCGGCGCCAGACGGAGGCGGGAACTGGGCTCTGCCGAGAATCCGCCTTAGATGGTGCTCGTCTGGCACCCGGATGTTAGCACCTCCTTTCTCTGTCCAGCACCACACCACACCACGACGGGTGAACACTGAGGCGACAAGTAGGCCGTTTTCGGGCTTTCGAGCCCAGAGCAGCTCCTGATCCAGCGCCGCCCGCGATGCCAACCGCAACTCGGTGACGAAAAGTGCCGCCATCTGTCCGGTCGGCCGCGCGCACAGTGGGCGGCCGACCTTAGCCTCGCTAAGGTCGGCCCCTATAACTTTCCTATCAGCCCCTATAACTCTCCTCTCTTACAACCTATGTCAGTGAGTAAGCCACCATTAGATAGCCAATGAGTCAAGGAATACATTGCATTAAATAACAAACCTCAGTCGCGCCCGTGACCCCGACCGGTGAGGGTCACTCGGTCCGTCCTCTCCCGGGGCCGGTATGCGCCGGTGAGCGGTCAGCTGTGGTCAGCGGGCGGCGCCGGCGGTGTGGGCGGCCGGCGGCCCGGCTGAGCCCAGTGTTAGTGGCACGGACCGAGTGAGTTAGTGAGCGGTGGAGGGGGCTTGTGCCGATTCGAGCTATGTGGCATTCTGGTGCAAGTATGCAGTCGAACGACTCGGTCTTTACGAAGACCCCGCCCCGCAGCGCGGAGACGGAGGAAACTCCAGCGGTCAATGCGGGAGATGCTGCAGGGCTATGGCGCCAAGGACCCGAAAAAAGAACACCGGACGAGCCCACCACAGAGCAGCAGCGGCCTCAGCCCACCACAGAGCAGCAGCGGCCTCAGCCCACCACAGAGCAGCAGCGGCCTCAGCCCACCACAGAGCAGCAGCGG
>JARFNZ010120191.1:0-12148 GCA_031763405.1 Balanus nubilus | reverse complement strand
CCCCCCCGAATCCGATTCCTTCCCCAGGCGGTCATGTGTAAGAAAATACTTCAGGCGGTGTCGGGTTAAATCACAGAAGAGCGACCCTGTGCTGGGTAAAGGCCACCAGTCAAACTATCGCCAAGATCACCGGCTTCGCTCGATCACCACATGTCCTGACCTTCTCATCTGAGAACATCAAAGGAGAACTCGTTGGGGTTGAGGAGAACCTCAGCGGAGTGATTACTCGCCATTGCATGGTCTCCGAAACCCAAACGTAAAGCCTGTCATTTGCTGACGGGTTTTTAATGTATACAGGCACAAATATAAAGGCACAGGGCGGCTCACAAAAACTGACACATTTGAATTTAATGTATAATTACCGCAAGACAAGTCGCATGCTTCTTGTGCGCAAATGAAAGCATGTTAAAGGGAGATTTAGATCACATAACTTGATTTGGTCATAACCATGTTGTTATATGACAATAAACGTAAAGCCAACTTGTGGAATTCTACCAATGCAGCAAATTTGTAATTTTAATAAATGGAGGTTCAGTGCTTATTCCAATGGTTCCAGGTACAAAACAAGTTTTTAACGAAAATAAAATATTTCAGCGTACAATTGCTTCAGCGGTATTGTGCAACATCCCACACAGCTGCAAAAAGCATGCACCTCATCCGAACCCACTTCGGGGAATGTGTCATCTCGCTGTACATGTTGCAAGCCTTGCCGAAAAACCGCCAGATCTGAGCCCCAGCCCCCTGCATGAATACCTATCATTTATTTCGGCAATACTACACAATGGTGTCCCTTCCTTGTCTATCGCCGGAGTCTGAATAAATTTCAGGGACACATTCTGTCACTTACATACCCAAAGGTACAAATAAGCATGAGTAAAGTCTGAACTCATGCTCATTTTTCATTTTTACTCATGCTCATCTTGTCTTTACTGTAAAGACAATGACAGTTCGCTGGTAACCAGGATCGCTCAGTCACTCGTATGAATTAGTCCAACACGACTTCTATCTTCCAGCTTATCTGAAAGAGCAGCCGTACACAAACAAGCTACAGACTATGCAGCAACTGAGGGAAATCATGAGAGATGCAGTGTCATGGTGTTGGCCATTCCCACCAAAACATGCCAGCGAGCAGTGCAGACTCTCAGACAGAGGGCTGACCCACGCCCCAGCCGAAAAGGGCACATCTGGAATACGTGCTGTAACTAGTAGAAACACGATGGCTTACGTTTTTAACAATTATGTAACACATCTCCAAAGAGCATTGATCGTTTCGTGTAAAAATTGTGATGACACTTGGACTGCTTCTCGAGTTATGTCAAAACAAAATGTGTCACTTTTTTAGCCTCTCTGTATGTTCTCGAAAGGGTTCTTCACGACACCGACACGGAATCTCATCACTATATTCTATGGAAAAAACCGCAGCTTGTGTTTTTAATGCAAACTTCTTAATCGTACCGGAATCGATCATCAACCTTCCCGATCAAATCGTGCTCCGTAATGCAAGACAGTTTATATTGTATGTAAAAAAAGTTACCCAAAATTGTTATACTTGTTTACCAGTTTTATAAAAGAAGAGTTGGCATGACAACGCAGCTTCATTGCATGCGCGTTTCACAAAGCGGCGATGAGTAAGACAAGTTGACTCACCACTAAATACATTCAGATTCTGACCGTCAGATAGCCCTCGGTGGTTGGTGGACGTCATTAGATGTGGCACACTATGAATCATTGACTCCGCTCCCCGCTCGGTTGTATATGTGCCGAATTCCAGCGGCTGACCGTATCAAGCGCTTGACATCAACATAAATATCGCCTGCATAAACGGAGCTATCCATCAGCGATATGCATGCGTAAACACAACGTTCAATTTCATGTGCATTACGTTCATTAATTATGCAGGGTTCAGAGATGTGCTTTGGGGTTTAAAAATATATGTTCCGTTCGATGTTACATGTTGTGTATGGATGCCTTCTTTCATGAGGCCGTTATGGTCACATGTTAATGATTTGAAATATATGGCGATGATGATTTTGCACAGTAAACAGAGATAAGCTTGCTACGGGATCCTCTAGCGAAATGTGCAGCCAGCGTTTATCTTTATTCAAATGACAAGCAGTTTGCATATATTAGACGTAGCTCGGGGCTGCGCTGTAGCCCCATGATACATCCTAGCCGGACGGGACACCATAAACCGTGACAATGAACTATTCATTTTTCTCAGGCGAGGGAAGAACGCGACTGCCGTGGTCCAAAAAGTTGACGAGATGAAGAAGAGAGGAAATCGCATCAACTAACTGGGTCAGCATGATTTAAAAATTATTAATATTGACAAACAAAATATCAAGATATTGGCTGTTTAGTATTTGGCATGAAAACGCATACAATCAATTGGTAATCTCATACGGGAGGGGGGGGGGATGGCGGTATCTTTAATGTTAAACAATGATTTAGGCGTGGATAAAGTGAATGTATGAATTACATTCTTGATGCTTGCATCATAATAATTGTAATTAACTTCGTGTATGAAAACTATTAGAAACATAAGAAGAAATTCCGAAACGGATAAACCATTTGTTGTTCCCATTAAACATACACATCCAAAAACAAAATGAACTATTAGAAAACTAGTTTCTTAGCATTGTAACAGCTGATGCAAACCACCACCAGCTCCATTGCAATACAGCGCCCGACACGCGCCCCGTTAGCCTCACTTCGCCTTTTCCCTCTCACGAAACCCAAGCAGCAAGGAAGTTGCATCAGCTTAAGCAATTCCTCACCACTCCTGATTGTTTTTTAATGCAGCTGGGTAAACTGGGACGAGCCGCCTACTCGTGCGGCCCGAGTCTCTACCCCTGCATTACATTTCCATTAGAAAGTCTGCTGCCCTGCCGTTTCCTCCACACGACTGAGGTCAACTCGGGGCGAGAACCCCCCCCCCCCCAGCACGACAGACGGGGCGGGACGGGGCGGGGAGGAGCGGGGAGGGGCGGAGCCCACGGCACCGGCACAGAATAGTCACCAATGCCCAGTTTTGTGAGCCCTAAAGCTTTACCGTTGCCAGATTTCCGTCGCGCCCCCGACCGACCGTAGCGCGTGTCGGGCGGACAGCGCACCCCACAATTACATTACAATTACCGCAGCCAACGCACCCCACAATTACATTACAATCACCGCAGCTGAGCGCTGTCAGCGCCGACTGAGCGGCACATACACAGACAGACAGACAGACAGACAGACAGACAGACAGACAGACACAGACAGACAGAAAAACAGACAGACAGACAGACAGACAGAAAAACAGACAGACAGACAGACAGACAGACAGACACAGTATAACGGCACAGGTGTGACACTGTGGGCTGGTCCGGCCACATGGTAACCACACAGGTGCGGAGCGTGAGGTGGTTAGGAGGCCGATAGAAGGGGGGGGGGGGGTCCGGAAAGTTCAGGTGAACGGAGGCCAGTCGCCTTGGCCTGCGGTACATTCGCCGGTGAGATCAGACACAAGTGTTAATAAACCGGTTGGAGGTAACGGACCAAACGTTGACACCTGCCCTGTCGGCAACACGGAGACAAAGGAACACAAAAATAATGTAAGAAGATTAATGAAAAAAAAACGATGGCTAGAATGCTCGTTAAGACAATAGCGATTGGTGTCATCGTCTGTCTTACCTTCCCTCTGGCCTCTGTGGTGACTGTTTTTGAAACGAGTTATTTCGTTAACCTTATAACCACTTCCGCACAGTTCTTTGTCAATACCATTCACCTCAATGTTAATTGCTAACACATGAATGGAGGATTACCCATGGTTTACAGCTATACTATCAAGTATGTGTCACCATGGCACCACGTACATTCCATAGCGGCGTTTCTCAAATGAATAATCACCCCATCTGATTCTACCACAGATAACTGGATTCGTACCTATTATCGCAACGAGCATCGAAGTCAGAAGAGCAAAATGATGCTTAGTATATTTGCGGTCGAGCTCATACGCTAGAAGGAAGTTTGAGCAGAGCACCTCCTCTGCGGACGCCGAGAACCACTGTCTTAGAGTTGAGACCAAGGGCAATGGCATACATATACAAAAATCGTCCCTAGATGGCAATAGTAGCAAACACCTGAAAATATGCTGTACCGCATAAGTTGAAGGCAGGGATCGCAGCGTGCGCGATGTGGTGTCCCGGGGGCAGCGGCATCGCGTCGTTCAGGTCGCCAAAAAGGGTAAATATACCGTGACTTCTGAGAACCAAAGTTCTTTAACTTCTGTTGGACATTTTGCGTCAACTGCATATAAACCAACTTGTCACCCTAGGACCCTAAGTACGTCAAGGGGTTGGTTTTCAATTGTCATGCCTAGCTGTGTACTGTGTAGACAGGGGTGTCGCCACCGAAAGCTGGCGGCGGGGACGGAAACCTCATGAAGTTTACTTCGTTATACAACACCCAAATGTTACCAAATGTTACAAAGGTAGACCAAATGTTATAACGCCTTTAATTAGACCAAATGTTAAAATCCGACAATGTTAGGGGATACGTCTCATTCCCGCTTGCGACGGTCGACATCCATGATGGTAAGCTGATATCGCATATTGAATTGTCCCTAGTGCGGTGCGGACAGATACCTGTACCATACGCACAATTACTTTTATTGACTGCTATTATGTAGTCAATCCTGGGACACGGACCCTTTCACACATCCAAACTCAACCGTAGGCAGATAATCCCAGCGGCAGCCGCGGCTTGCAGACAAAAACGGAACGCCATCCATACTCCACAGCCACTTCAGCAATTCATGGGACATCTCCGTGACCGAGCAGACGATCCCGTGACCAAATTTCAGCCACAGCGGGCGGGATCACGTGACTTATCAGTGATCACGGCGTCCAGTGACCGGCGACCGTCACAGGCGCGTCCGATGACGCCGCTCAGGCACCACCACAACGGCGGCGGTGGCGGTGGCGGCGCGGTCTGTCAGCGGAGCTTATCGGCTGGGCAGACTGAGCTGGCTGAGCTGGCTGAGCTTCTAGCCGCCTCAGCTTACGCAGCCGCTGCTGCCGCAGCTCCCCAAACTGGCCACCACAGCCGCCTCCAGTGAGCTCAGTAGTCACGATACGCGCAAAAACGAACACCAGCTTGGAACTGCAGGGCACACGCCCAAGATAGCAACTATATGAGAGGAATGCCAGAGTATCATTAGACCATAACTGCGGTGTGTCTGTTTTATGGTCGGAATACGGTTTGGTACCACTATTTATCAAATCATTGTACGTCATGCGAATCATTTGAGATTAAACCATTTGTAGGCTTCAAGACGTTGGATGAAGAACTACCATGCAAGAATTATACCCACAAACAAATGTAATTCTTCGTCAAGGACGAAGGCAATGGCACGTTAATGTAAACACTCCTCAGGCAAATACCGCAGCTCTTCAGATGCTCATCTTTGCTTATATTCTAAAAATGAGCATTCATTACATTCCAACACGCGCGATAAAACCGGTCGATTAAATTAATGGGTGAATTCCACGCATGCATACCAGAAAGTGCATACTTACTGCACATGCTACATTTCATGCCATTTATGCCTAGCACATGGTCAAAAACGCTCCGCACAAAAGTGAACAACCTTCGGGCAACATCATACACAACTTCGCCACGTGCTCATTTTGTGCAGGCGGAATGGACATCGGGCATGTAATGATAGCCATCAGAGCCTCAGCAAGTGGTTCTTCCGACCATGACCATGTGTGTACTGTGCGTGTACGGGGCCTCCCGCCAGTCACGCACATTCTTCCCTCAATGACTCACCATCACACTCAAAGTTCACACTTCATACACACCGCCAGCGCGGCGCCTTAGCCGACACCCTGCGGTCCGCCACTCCGACCTCCCACGGACCACGGACCACGGCTCGCCGGACCGAACCAAACGCCGTTAATTACACACGTGACGTCACACGTGTGAGTGAGTCACGCTCACATTCCGTCCAGCGGGCGAGGCCGGGTGGATTCTGGACCCGCTCCCCACAGCCCGTCGGTCTGTCTCGTCTCGCCCCTGAGGCTACGATGATGGGCAGATGGATAGCAGTCTGAGTGGCGGGTCTGTAGTGTAAACGGCAGGACGGACGGCTGGCCCGCCAGACAGTTCGAGGGGCGCTCAGACGTCCATTGCGTGGGTCGCTGCGATGATATTTTGAGAGTGAGAAACTAGGCAACTCTCGTGTTCACGAGTTGTTTGAAGCTCCAGTTGTGGATCAAAGCTCAGGGCACAGGCAGGGGAACTGGAACAGGTCGGAATGGAGCATTGAGATGTGCAGCTACCGATTTACGACTCCTGAACCTGTACTTGAACATGAACCCTGAACCATGAGTCATGAACCAGAAGATAAACCAGACTTCTTGTGTCCTTGAACCACCTGGCAACACTCGGCTCCAAACATTCAAACCTCCCTAGAGTCCACACTTCAGACAGTTGCAACGGAGTCCAACTGGGACATCAGGCCAATACCCAAAACAGCATTCTTCACTTCCGCTAGTCCAGCCCATCCCAACTGTGCCACAGCCGGCGCTGCTGCCTCCGGCGCCTCGCTGCAGGGTAGGCATGTCCCAGAGGGTGTGTCGCACCCCGCGTCTCTGTCCTGCTCTGCCTCGGCAGCTGCCCGCAGTACATCTGACGGAAGTTGGCTCCACGGACGACCGACGGCCGCGTCTGCACCGAGAGCGCGGTGATATCATGCAGAAGGCGGCTGTGCCGTGTCGCAACGCCGCAGATCGGTCAGATCGACCAGTAAACGTTTATTTAAGCGCGTGTTGCGAGACGCCCGACCGGAAGCTTCGACGGACGATTATGCGGACTTCGTCGGATATTATTATTGGATATTACCTCGGCGTTATTCAGTGCTCCGTGTATAATTCATAGAATGTGTTTTGTCGAAACCACACTGCAGAGCGGCACGTCAGCAGCGAGGAAGCGACCCAGTTACTACTGGCATGAGTCAGAGCGGAGCGAGCGACAACAAAGTTCATTGCATGACCGCTGGCCAACAGTACCTAACGTCAGCCTAGGCCTGTTTGAAGATGGATAATAAAGTCGGCCGAGCCTCAAGTAGAGTTGAAACGAAACTTCTCACTTCACTGACCCAAAAACCCTTAGAGACACATTCGAACCCTTTGCTCCCTACAAGTCAACAAAAGCTGATTGTTTATCAAAACAGAGCCTCTTCTCACTCGCGGTGTTCATCCGCGTCACATCGCGGGCTCTGGACGACGGATGATGACGCATGGTGAAAGGGAACGGCGATCCGCCGGTGGTCCCCAGGAACAGCCAAACAGTTTGTCTGGAGGTGGGACAGGTATAAACAGGCCGGCTGACGGGACGGCCAGCCGCCAGGCGACTCCTGCTGTGTCTACTGACCGTGGGATCCGGGACTCCCGGACGGGATCCGGGATTCCCGGGCTCCCGGGCGGGATCCGGGACTCCCGGGCGCGGCGCCGAGCGTTACGGACCCCCGGACTGACCGACGCATAGGAAGTGGGTCATTTTGGCACACAAACATGATGTGTAAACAGCCCAGATATGTGACAGAAGTAAACACAGTCAGTAAAACATCCTGGCTATGTGCTTTGAGAATATGCATCGGGAAGTTTACGATACAAGAGATATCGGTGTTGTTTATGAAAATATACGTTCTGATGTTCATGACCGGAACAGATGGGAGTGTTGGAGTCCGTTTCGTCATAGGTGACATTGACAACGCAAGATTCCCCATCGACATGCGGTTTATTTTACATCGTTTTGCATGAGATCAGTGATGAAGCGCTGGTATGTGTGTCCTTCAACTCTTCTAAAAAGATTCCGTCTTACCCTGCAGGACATTGTGAATTGCTAAATGCTGAAGTAGTAATGGAAAAAGTGACCTATGTATTATGTTGTATAAGGCTGGGCATATAAGCATCAACGTTCAATCTTCGTTTTTAATCTTCCCAAACTCTACCATCATCATTCATCCACAGCCCATATTCTCCCCGAAAATCATCGTCATCTGCACGACCGCTAAGATGTCATATTGTCATATCGACAACGCTTACCGGGTAGGAGCCGCGAAACGAGTCACAGGCTGCGACGGTACCTACCTATATCCCAAAAATACAACACTGTCTGGAGCGGCAATAATTCGAGCGAAATTCCTCGTTAAAAATTGACACCTTCGAGCCTGGTACGGACATCTCTGCCACCGAAGGAACCCCCGGCCACTCCCGTAAGCTGCAGACACCAGTAACGGAGTACAGTTTTACGATGCGTTAGATTATCGGTTTATAGATTCACACGCTGTTCAAAAGTTGTAAGAATGGACATTGCATTTGCAAATGCATCGGTACGACGTTTCAATAAGGTGTCGTGGGTGTCTTCTGCTGAACGTCATAAAAATATCAAGGAGTACCAATGGCCTAGTCGCATTTTGAAGGAAAAAATAGTTGGAAGGCTTTCTTTTTGCTTACTAAAAAATATTTAGCTCCGCTCCAGATTCGCCAAGGTGAGAAGAACTCACAACTTCAAAGGAATCCTACCTAAATGTATAAGGTTTCACTCAAGACGAGATCTAAGTTTCCCTGGCCCTCTCAGTTTTCATGATGCTCCTTTGTCCCTGATGCCGCAGATTGGATCTTCGGGGGAATTATTGAACGTATTAAAACATAAATAATAGTATAGCAGTCTGTGGGTGGATAATTCATGCCAATCAAAGTATTTAAGCAACTAAAGGTGCATCATTTGCGACGATACGTTGCTTTTAATTAGGTATATACATCAGCGTGTAATGAGTTGATGCTATCGTACTTTAAAAGCTCACCACAAAACCACCATATTTCGCTGATATCGGCAAAATAGCAGCTGCGGCCTTGCATCGATCGCAGAAAATGGGGTGCAATCAGACAGATCAATCCAACCTATCAGTTGCGCCACTCCAACTCCACCCAAATAAAACCGGCGCGCGTAACGGATGCAAAACAGGGCAAGGATTTTGAGAAGCGAGGAGCAATATATACACTTGGCAACTACCAACTGACTTGGTCAGCTTAACGAGAAGCTTGGGTAAGAATCATACTTACTTAACTAGCTGTACTTACCATTCGGAGAGCCGTTTCGTCCGATCTGACGCCGTTAACAGCTATCTTGATCGCATATACATACAACCACGAAATGGAAAACAAAAATAGCAACAACCGTTGTCACCTCTGCGAGTCGTGGAAGCGTGCGACGATCCCTTTCCTGTCACCGTACCGCTAGCCTGACACCTCGCCTACATCGATTCACTTGCACAGGCCTGCTGTATATTTACCACGGCTGCCCGTGTCCCCCCCCCCCCCCCCCACTGCAGCAGCAGGGTGCCCGAGCCCCAGGGCCGACTGCCCGGGCCGGGCCGGGCGGTGGCCGGCGGCGGCGCCTCTGAAACCTACACCGACCTCGCTGTCACCCCGCCACCCGCAGCCGCAGCCGCGGGGAGGGGTCGACCCCTCCCGGCGCCGACAGCAGGGACGGGAACGGGGAGCGGCCGCAAATGATGCCGCACCACATCAGTGGCGATTGAAGGCGATGCCTGTGGCCACTTCCATAACAGGCCTGCGAGTTCGCGGAGGGGGGGGGGGGGGCAGATTTGCGCGGTGCGGTTTGCAGCAGGTCACGAGGGAGGGGGAGTGGATACGACAAAGCTGTGTTTGATGTTTACCCGAGGAGTGTTTTTTTGTGGTGGGAGCTACTTGGAAGTTCGAAGGTCAGCCTCCACAAGCTGATTATTCGGCGACCGTCAAAACAGTCCTTATCGAGAGATTGTGACAGGCGCTGTTTGGAGGAAGTACACCGCATTCAAGTGTTGTTTTCAGCTTAAAGCTCACTTGAGAACATTGTCTTTTAACCCGCGATTTACCGGGGGGCTAGTTTTTGCCTCTCCCTTTTCTGCAATATCTCCTGATGCAATACGAATATCGTCGACAAACTTTCAGTTCAGTACCATCCTTACCATCAATTTTACACATGTTGGCTAAAGGAAAATGATGAGGTCATGATAGGTCGGCCGGAAATGACGTAACAGTGACGTCATGCTTTCCCGTTTCTGACCAAAAATAAAGGGTTGCGGGAAACGCTGTCAAGCGCACAGCTTTAAAGAAAATGTTCATTGTTTTATATCAAAAGACTCAATATAGACCAAGCTATCAAAATGCCATATCGATTTTCGTATTTCTGAAAAAATTAACATTCTAATTTTGTTATGCTTGCTATATTTTCGAGCACCTTCAAAAATTCAAAAAGAGTGACATATTCGGCGGTTTTCGATACAAAATAATGGGTTGCAGTAAATGCCAGGCATACCGTTTTTAAGATTAACTGAATTGTTTTATATCAGGTGACGTAGAATGAGTTGGGCTATCAAAGTAAGGGACCTTTCAAAGGCTAAACAAGGCGACTTTTAATTACATATTTCAAGTATTTGTTTTTTCATTCCACTCCGATTTCCATACGACAAACGATGTTCCAGGATCATTTTTGTCGCGTTTTAGACAAAAAAAACTGACCCAGAAAGATGTAAGTAATACAAAAGCCTAATGACCGATATCAACATTTTGACCTTGTGGCTCCGGATGAACTTGACCTGACCTAGGGTCATCGGAAGCTTAGAATGATACTTAAAGGTGTTAAGAGACACGAATCATGCCGATTCATGGGCTGCTTATGTGTTAACCACAGCTATTTCACGCAAGAAAGCCACCAGCTGGGGCCTCCATGAAAATGTCAAACTCTTTGTCTTTTCCCTGACCTGTGAAGTCATCGGTGACCTAGAGGTCAAAAACATTGATTTACTTTAGATCAATTTTCCAAGGTTATCGAACGTCTTTCGACTTTATTTTCTCAAATCGGCCCAGTGGTTTCGGAGATCAGCGGGGTGGGGGCAAAAATAGCCCCCTACGCCAAAAAGTCGTGTTATAGAAATACCCCAGTAAGACGCGGACTATGGCACAAAACTAAACCGCTCAAACTCACTACTGACGGCAGTTTTGAGATGTCCTTGGGGCCTGTCAGCTGAACGGACGCCGACCAGCACAAAGCGGCTGCTAAGCTGAGAGATCGATCTCGAATTTCACGAACGGCAGTGACGCCAGATTGAACCAGTCCATACTTTCACCTGACAAAACGCCTAGCTACCGATGAACGCAACCACGACATGTTTAGGAAAAGAACTGCCCTCAGCTGTGAGAACTCACTCGGGCTGGTTTTTCGCTTATCTAGTCCTACCATGACACTTCTGAATAATTTGCAATGCCAACTCGGCTGGACCTCCTGAATTCATCGCTATCGCAATATCGCATAGAACCGACCCCGACCGGCTGATTTATGGACAACCGGAGCCCAGGTATCCCCCTGTTCCATATGAAGATGTGCGTCACCGACTCAGGCCCACACAAACACCAGGTATGGAAAACGCTGTATTGCCCTGGCCTTGGGTGAGTGTCAACCGGCATGGTCAACAGGACACGGAAACCCGCTGCTTTTAAAAGACGACGCATAAGTTCCCATACACACAATACGACCATTTCGACGACAGTCATGCAATTCATTGTACACTGTACACAAATCGGTACCTTCATTGGGGAGAAACACAGACTCCAGAGCAGTTACGTACAACATGCAGCACACGTTTCACATGTAACCAAGATCCACAATATCCAGACACCCCCGTGAGTACAGAAAGGCGAACTCCATGTCGGCGAGCTATAGACCCACCATTATACAGTACTCGCCAGGTTCCTTCAAGACAGCGCCGGAGCGACCCAATACACAGCCCGAGCGCGCGCAGCTGACACCAACGATCCTGGAAACCAGGGCGGCCAAATAATCACGGTAGTGGGGCTGGAAGTTCAGATACTGCACAACCAGCGCTGGCAATTACACAGGTCTCTCAGCCAACAGTGTTCACCAGACCTACGCTCTCACGCACTTCCGCCGCTGAGTTTCGGTTGTTCACAGACACGGGCGTAGGAACGTCTGGAACATTGGGGGTGCAGGGTGCAAGAGTCCAAGACCTGACGCTGGTGGCGCCCGGGGGGGGGGGGGGGGGTAAAATTAAGTTGTGATAATTTAAACTCCGGCTTTG
>JARFNZ010120180.1:0-10700 GCA_031763405.1 Balanus nubilus | reverse complement strand
CCCCCCCCCCCCCCCCCCCAGGGACCCCTCACTTCTAGATTTTTGTTAGCTTAAAATCTTCCCTTTTGCTCACTGACGAAAAGTTAACATCGCTACAGATTCGCCAGGGCGACAATATGTCAAAACTGCAAACACATGCCGCCTGAGGTTATTAGGCCTCAATATTCGGGATCAAAGTTTCACTGGCTCCCTCACTTTTCGTAACGCTCCCACGTCCCTGATGTCATTTGTCCAATCTGAACTGATGGTGTCCGGGCCCATTCCTGTCTCCCGAACACAGCGTGACGCGTGTCGGTCGGTCGGGCCGCCCCACCGCCCAGGACCATTCAGAGGCCACTGGCCACGTCCACATCGCATTGCTCGCCTCCATCTCCCTGCCTCAGGCGGCGGCTTGTGCCGGGCAATGTTTGAAGACGCTCCCTCGAGTGCCGGCGGTGCAGTCCTTTCACGTCGGGTGACCCATCCGCCGGCAAACGAGCCGTGCTCTGGAGTCACCGGCTGTCGATTGGGTCCTCCGAGGAACTCGACCGACTTAACACTGCATCCGGAGTCTCTAGACTGCCTGACCGCACCCAGACAAGACGCGTACATTTTAGTTTAAGCACAGGAAACTATATCACATCAGAAGACAGCCAAACTGACCAAAATACCACTGGTCGAGAGCAGACCGAGCTTGTCGTGGCTAGTTTGGAGGGAAGGACGTTGCTACACCATCATCCCGGCCCAATTCCAACGGCTCCCCAGGTGCAGCGCCAGACAGACGTCCCTTATCAGCAGCGGAGTAAGGCTGTTCCGAGCTCTCTATCAAAATCAGAGCCACGCCGGCCGACGATCTCATCAGAACCAGATAAGTGCTTTTCTGAGAACAGAAAAACGACAAATCTCCATTGGCTGGGGCTAGCAGAAATGCCCCTCCACATACGAATTAGAGACATAAATCAACGTTCCAGTGCCGACACTTTTTTGCAGAATAGAAACATACATCACCAACAGGACTTAAGGGATGACGATGCCCACTTATTCTTCGTTTTCATACATAAATTGTGTCCAGCGAGCACGAAATTTATACCAGGGCTTGTGCAGGGAAAGGAAATGCGTAGAAAGACGTCAAGCCTAGAAATCGTCCTTTTTCTTCGCAACTTAATCTTTCTGGCTGTAATTAAATTTTCGTCTCCTCAAAAGCCAATACGTCAGAGGCATAAGTGGAAAATTATCAGCCAAAGGGCGCGTTAAATTCACGACGATGCGCCTGCATAATTCACAACTCAGTCGCCGTAAAATGCCGACACCGCTTTACGGGAGCAGCTGCCATTTATCGTCGCGGACGACTCACAGTTTGCGGTAAGAATACCGCCGATTAACGAGACGATACAGAGCCGGCACCTCGATCACCGACCACACAAGGTATATACCCCACAACACTGACAAATAACCTACAACCCCGGACAGGGTACGGTAAACAACTGATTAACAGCGGTGCCCCATAGCGGGCAGCACACGGTGTATGCATACATCATTGGAGTCGAGTATCGAGCTGGCGTCTCCTAATCCTAGGCAGGGACAGTAACCGGTAAAATATGGCACCATTACAAAGTCCTAGATATTGACTATTGGGTCGGGAATCGGGCGGGCGGTTCCCAACTGAACAGTCACTTCTATCATGGAGATTTGAAATGAGGTAGCAGCTTCGAAGGCCATATTGACAAACCACTGACGGTATATTTCAGTTCGATTATTATAAATCTTATACCGAATATATTTTATGATTATCCTCAAAAGGATGCGCTGTCGAGAAGTTGTAAATAGTAGCACAAGGCAGAAATACATGGTTCAAACTTCAAAGCAACGTTTCTGACCCACTGAGCAAACTTTCCGTCAATGGCACGTGCAGACGCGCACATGGTGGACCAGTCGCGACAAATGGATTGGCCAGGTTACGGCGTGGGCAGCGGAGCGCAGAAGCCGTCTGCTGCCAGTTTGAACACGTGATGAACGTGTGCACCATGCAGCGGAATGTCATATATTACCATAGCTCCAAGGATGGGAAACATGACCCGTACCATAAGCGGAAGCTGCTGTAATAAGCTGATACACCTTTTTGCATCACTGGATGGTCATTTGTCGATAATCACTTAAACGTCACTTTCGGCGATTGCCACTCAGTACAAACCATCGGCGGTGTTCATTATTAGTTGGCACATCAGCAAAACAGGCTGAACTCCAATTGGCCAGGCTGCATGACACTTCGTCAGTGAGCTAATATTCCTCACGGGCGAGTTTCGTATAATCGCGTTCAGTTTCCACCATAAACTAATTAAATATTAGGTTGACAAAACTGATTGGCGTTGTGCATTAATTACGACCATTTGTCGGCAATGTTCGCCAAGCTCAGAACTAAATCTGTTTGCAAATGTGAATTCATAACGGGTGGGCATTATGAACGGAGACAAAATTCGCGACAATACTGGCGACGAACGAGTGGACGGATATGGGTGAATCTTGGCATGTAGTGACTTTATTGTCATGAAGTAGGAGAAGTGGCTAAGTACTGCTTTGTGTTTATCAAAATGACCCCTTTGACCGCACATGGTCTCCGTGATATGCTCGCGAAATTCGACTAAAAATTCGTATATCGACAAGGAGGCCCTCGCAGGCCATCTTGCTCCCCATATAATTTCCCGGTTTGGCGTTTATTCGATTACGGCGAGCCCGAAGACCCAAAGCAATGTCGACCATTGGGACAACAGAAACAGATCGACGATAATGGCCGATGACAACTGACCCGTGCGATCCACAGGGTTGATGCGGTATGCCGTGCATGAGAAGTCTGGGCGGATAGCTCTACCAAAAATAGTACTTTTGGAAGGAGCAAGTCCCGTTTATCGAATAGAAATACTTGAAGCGGGATTTGATCGTCGTCCCAGACCTCGTCTTGACCAATATTGCCGGCAAACAGATTCTAGCTTCCGGTATAGGCCAAAGTACTTGGGTTGGCACGTGCTATGAATTCTCCTTGTACTTTCACCTGCGCCCCATGGAGATCCAATGGGGCAGATCAAACGGCAGATGTTTGGAGGATGTGGGGTGGCGGGAGAACAATAACTAGTTAGTTGAAGCTGAGGATCAAGCTGGTGATCCGGGAACTAGGCCAAAAGTGTCGCAATGCTTTGTGGAGGGGGCCGCATCCCGGTGCGGATGGAGGCTAATTTAGGGGTCAAATATCAGATTCACCGAATGTGATGTGTGCACATTAAAACAGAGTTACTTGATACCAATGGTTGTCTCTCTATAATGCAAACTGCTTGCACTAGCACGAAACGAGTTTTGTATCCATTCATACTGCCCACCCGTTGGACATACGATAGTCAACCTATATTTCCTTTGCATTGGGCTTTTATGGGCCTTGCGAAGTCGTCTTCCATCGAATTTACAATGTTGGGGAGGAAGTAAACATGAGACTGAAGCGTCGGGATGGAATCAACAAAGAACAATTTAACGACGCTAAAAGTCAACGCTGACTGAAGCAGCGAAGAAGGAAACAGAAAGAAACCTATTTAAGCGATGAAATAAATGAATAAATTATATACAAAATATAGACAAGATTAAATGTCGAAGAACGGGTGATGGCCATATCTAATATATTCTTCAAACTTCGAAGACCATATATAATATATTCATCTGAATCTGAATGTGAACCAGCTGGGGCCTGTAGTCATGAAGTGATACTCAGTGTGATGGCTGAGCCGATAATAAGAAATGTTTCCTCACACCTTGACGATCACAAGCCACGATAATGAGCTTAGTCAACCGAACGGTAAATCAGCCTATGCGCCCGCAATTATTTAATTCCAAATACTGAGCCCTTTGGGATGCTTGGATATCCTTGTATCAACTAAAACCCTCATCATCAAAAGCAATAGGTAAGGCTTAACTTCGAATGTCAGTAATATTTTCAACAATTAATATTTTCAACGCGATATCTATCATACTATTAATACTAATACATTCTTATAACATTGACAAATAGTACCTAAACGCCCAAAATGTCTCAGACGAGACAGCATAATGACAGCTAAATATAGAACCGTAACTCGTAAGCAATTTTGTCTTTGTATTTGTACTTTGTTTTGTTTACATGAAATACATGCGTTGAGTTGAGTTGAGCAAGAACACTGAAATTGCAGGAAGTTCACTACAAACTATAGCACGAGATTAATGAAGACACGTTACTGGCACGCAGCCTGCCTGTTCGCTGTGGGATGAACGGAGCTGGCGGACTGGAACAGGACGAACTGGCGCGTGGTCGGGCGGACGGGCGGCGGCCCGTGTCGGTGCCCGTGTCGGTGCCCGTGTCGGTGCCCGTGTCGGTGCCCGTGTCGGTGCCCGTGTCGGTGCCCGTGTCGGTGCCGGTGCCGGTGCCGGTGGGCCGTGCAGCTGATCCCGCGCCATCGATCCCCACGCCGACAAATGGCACTCACGATCGCCGGCGACAATAACAATTAGCCTGCCGGCCGCCGGGAGACCGCCCGACCGCTGATGGGAGATGTTACCGGGGGCCGCCGCCGCCACCGGACGGGCGGAAGGGCGGAAGGATGGGAGGTAAGACCGGAAGGTAGGCTGGTGGAAACATCTTAAGAGCGCACCGCCGTTTTTTACACGTGTTTGGTCATCCATGCGCACATTGTGTGAAATTCTCCCATCGAATTATAATGGAGGTCACAAAATCAACCTGACCTCAGGTCACCGATATACAAATCCGAGACATCAACATTTTTGGTAGTGATATCATTATCAAATCCTGAAAGTTTGGCATTAATCATCCGAAAACTGTTTCTGTGGTACGACCGCAATCTTTTTCTGAGGTTGGGTCACGTGACCTGTCCTGATGACCTGGGATGAAAAAATGATGCCAACATGGCTAGGGTTCCAGCAGAAGGTCACAGACTTCCTGTCTCTGTCGAGTAGAGGCTGTCGAGAAAGAGACGGGAAAGAGGGTGGTATCCTGTACATCTGGACGAGATGGGTTAAAATCACTCAGTGCCAAGAGGTTACTGAGTGAGTCTGTAAAAACAATCACGTATAAAACATCATAAAGGACTTCAATAAAACTCGACGCTCTACAATAGCCACAAGCTCCGATGTAAGAACGGTGACTTTAATAGGTAAAGTCAAAGTGCAAGTAATGCCTAGTGGAGCCATGCACAAAAGCGCACCCTACACCTGCGCCACTCTCTGAGCCGGCTGCGTAAACATGCTGATGGCTACTTTAGCAGGCTATGAGTCCCAGTGCCTTGGAGCTCATCTCAGCAGGGGGGACGGAGGTCTGACGAACATTGGAGAGTAATATGTCGACGTTGGACGTCACCAACTCCCGCGGTGGGCCGCCCGGACGATATCCTGTAAGGCAACGTTTGACAGCTACAACAACTCTTTGACTCTGCCGCAAAAAGGGACCGTTCTCATCTCGGCACCATTCTCGAACACGTCCAGTACGTGTCGGGAAAAGAAGTACGTTTACGTCGGATGGTCAGAAAATCGCCTCAGATTGCAAGCCGACCTCATGCTAAGGAGGGCTCGTCTCAGAGCTCAAGGAAACTCATGAGCGTCTGCCAGAATGCTGCTAACAGGTGAGGTGCGAAAATCCCCAGTCACGACTCGCAATGCTGTGCTATGAACAGTGTCTAGAAGCGCAACTCGCTCAAGCGGAGCCCTGCCCCAGCATCGAACAACTGACGGCGCTGCTCAAGTCAGCATGGGCAAACATCAAGCTCTCCACGCTGCGCAACCTGGTGGCGAGCATGCCACAGCGAATGTCAAAGTGTAAAGCATTAAAGGGAGAGCACATCGGACGGTAAATAAACGGCTCCGAGCAAAATGTATCCTCTTTTATTTGCACATGTAAAGTGAGAACGAACTTATGGGACACCCTGTAGTCCGCCGCCCGCAGCCACGACCGGCGGCGCAAGACGACGGTTTGTGGCGGAGAAGATCGAGCCCCCTCACACTCCAGCCGCCCCGGAGTGCAGCCTGTCGGCGCCCCTGCGACAGGTCAGGTCAGCGCCTCCTCCGACGCCGCGCCGGCCGGCCTGGATTCCGCAGCGCCCACTGGCAGCCGGCCTGACGTCTGGCATGATGCGACCGCCGAGCCTGCGGCGGTCGCATCTCTATTTTGTTATCAATGCTTCACGAATTTATTGCGTGATCTTTCCCAAAATGGTCTTACATGACATGTGTCTAACCTCTGTCACCGTGACCCGACCCGTGACCTTTGACCTTTGAGGTCAAGATCGAGATCAAGGAACGGGTTGCCGCATAACGTCGGTGACGGAGGTTAGGTATGGACATTAGACAGTGTCTATCATCTAGGATCACTTTGGGAATGGCCACGCAAGAAATTCGGGACGTTATGCGGTACCCCGTTCCTTGACCTGGATTTCGACCTTGATCTTGACCTTCAATCGCAAATTGAAGGTCATATTCGTGATCAGCATCCGAAGTTGACCATATCCCGAGGTAAAAGCAAAACCTGAATCCGTCGCTGAATCAGTCGCTGAATAAGTCGCGAACTTCACGGACGTGAAGGCCACATAAAATTGGAGGGCCCATATATACATTTTGGGTCAGAAGGTAGGCTAACTGTCGTCTAAATTATCGTCTATTTGAGGCATTTCTGTGAGACGGTAAAGTAATTCCAGCAATCCTACCGCGAAGTCCGTGCTATTTTTGAAACGGTTCTTACAGTCGACTTCCAACTCTGAAAAACGGACTATATTTTATGAGATTCCGAAATTCCACCGAGGTCCACCATTTATGTTAACAACCACAACAAAGTATTATAAAGCAGTTAACAATTTTGTACTTTGTAAATACATATTTACGCTTGTAAGTGTAAATATCTGCCATCTACCGTTAGGCAGCGGCGTCACAAAAAACAAATATTTGTTTGAGGGTGTGGTGCAGCCAGGGCTGGCACCACGGGGCGGATCACCTTTAATGGAACTTAATTCAGTTTATGATACAACTGCAACGATTATACGATTGGTGGGCCCATATGATGCGGTGATTCCAATCTGGTCTTTGTTTTCATGCCAAATTAAAATTTATATTAATACTCCCCTCATTATGACGTCATAAGGGCGTCATTTGACGAAAACGTGTAAAAAAAACTATCAGTGCATTGAAAAATGATATTTGGTCAACATAGGTGAAACACGTAATCCACGATAACTTTGATAACTTGGCAACTGCTCGAGGTCAAGCTAGATCAACGATACGCATTGTCTTATCCGGTGTAATTTATATCGAGCTGGTATTTTATGCAGCTCCCATGTCATATTTGGACTGGTTAACTCTCGTCCGCTGGGGTATTCAGACGAAGGCGCCCCGCTGGGAGGGGAGGGGGGAGATTCTGCCCCCCATGTTTTCGAATTATAGACTGCGAATGCCAGACTATCAACAGCAGCTAGCCTAAAAACACTTCTAACTGTAAGGGGAAGGTACTACTAGAGCATGAGTCTCATACTAAGTACAGGTCAAGGTCAGGTCAGGTTACAGAAGGTCACTATATGCAAGCTATATGAAATATGTGTGGTATATGTTTATTGGGCTTTAATCGTAGACGTATCAGGAGGCATATAATTCGATAGTTGTGATCATTTGTTTTCATTTAGCCTCATTATGTCAAATTAAAAAAATGATTGAAAAAGTGAATGAAATGAAAAAGTGAGGTTCAGGTCAAACTCGGGTCAAAAAGGGTCAAATTTTCAAATGCATTATTTGCAATAAAGCACACATATATATGGGACAGTTTTGTCACGGAAATCCATTAGTGTCTTCTTCTTTTTTGCATTCGTGGTCTAGAAATGCAAAACAAAAACGGAATTAAAAATGACGTTATCAGATTGTGTACTTATTTTAGGCATTCATGGATCAAAAATAGAGGTATCGATCGGAAATTTTCGCATGCAGTTGCTCGTAGGTAGTCTTCTCAAACATTTCCCGAACCTTCGAAGTTTTGGATTTTTGTCAATTTGAAGAAGATAGACTTTAAAAAAATTGAGGTCAACAGCCAAAAGCTTGAAATATCCAAGATAGACATTAAGAAGAGAGTGTCATTTCCTTTTTTGGCACCTTTTACTTGCAATTTGCTTCAAAACTCGATGTTTTATGAACGATCAAACATTCGCCGATTTTTGACCGTAAATGGCGTATCATAACGTCACTAAAACGTGACTTTATGAAAAATTCATAACCGATTTCCTTTTTTTAGGAGGACATAAACTTGATGCCCTATAAGGTGCTGAAAGTTTTGCGTCAAAATTTAGCGTCATTTTGAAGTTATTTCGAAAATCCGGGAGGGTGCGGTTTAACAATCGCGATTGCCTTAGGCGGTTCGTAATTAACCTAGGACTCAATTACCAGTGAACTACCAGACCAAGCTGAAAGTGTGCGTCTTAGAATACACACTACACAGTCAATTTTTCATCAATATTGTCATATTGCATATTTGGTAACCCGCGCCACGATGGGACATTTCTGACCCTTAACAGCCGAGGGGGGGGGGGTGAAGGCGTTTCGGCCCCCTCTTCGAACTCCGAAACTGCTGGATCGATTTTCAAAAATCAAACGGCATTCGATAGCCCTGTACACGAACTTCCAGAATGATATGCGAAATTTTATCCAAGGTCACTGATGACGTCACACATCAGGTCAAAGACCCAATTTTTGCCCGTTTTCGCCGGGTCGGTTTGCCAGACAAAACAACGATATTGAACGCATAAGAAGCTACTAAATCGGCATGAATCGTGTTCCTGACACTTCCAAGTACCATTCTAAGCCTTTAGTGGTCATGAGTCAGGTCCAGGTCATCCGAGGTCACGAGATCAAAAAAGTCAAACTGCTTATTTTGGCCATTGGGAGCTGTAATATATGTTTGTGGTCAGTTTTTCGTCAAGAACGCGAAAAATGACCGACACTAAAACACTGTTTTTCCCATTGAAATCGGATCAAAATGAAAATAAAGAAAATCATCGGAATTCGTAGAAATGTCACTCACGAAAAGTCGCCGCTTTTGGCTTTTGAAAGGTCATTGTATCATTTTTAAGATATTGACTTTAAATTTGGTACAAACATTCATCGGGCGGGTCTGTATGACATGTGTTCTGGTTTATAAAATTCTGGATATTTTTTAAAATATTGCAAAAATTACAACTTTCGAGTTTCATTTGTTGCCATTTTTAACCTAAAAACTGAAAATCCGAGACAACAGTTTGATAGTCCGATCTATTCTCAGTTTGTTTTTTCATATCAAACAATTGACTTTATCTTTAAACTATGTGACTTACAAAGTTTTCCGCAAATCCCTATTTTGGGCCTAAAATTGCTAAGCATGACGTCACTCTGACGTCACTTTCGGTCGACCTATCATTACCGTCAATCATTATGTGAAGAATTGATATCAGAAGGTGCATGCAAAGTTTGGTGACGCTGCTAGCGTTATTTTGGGAGATATCAGGAAAAAATGGGAGCGGCAGGTTCGCCCCCCCCCCCATCGGGAAGGGGGTTAAAATGACAAGACACTATATAACCAAATATGTAGATAGGTACCTGAATTCTGGGGACGATTATGAACTCCTGAGTCTCTGTCAATAAATTTGCATTGCGTCAATCCTCACTCACCGGCGACAAGGAAAGCTTTCAGCAGCGGCCTCATGGCGGCAATGGCGATCGCAGTCGTCGAATGTCCTACGACGCCACTCTTGAAATTTGTTATCCAGCTTGTGGGTCACGCATCCTCCAGGTTCATTCCTCTGTCTTCCGATTCGTCCCTTTTCGTTATGCTTCATCACACTTCATCCCGCCCTATGCAGCACGCTAAGTTGTGCGCCAGTCAACATTCAAAGTCAAAAGCACCGTCTACCCGCAAAGCTTCAACTAACAGTCACCGAGCGCCCCTACACCAACGTTGACCTTTCACCAGCCCGTCCCGTCGGAAAGTCCCCTGGACGGCAACGAACACCGCCAGGCCAGCTGGGTACAGCCAATGGCCAGACTGTGACGTCACTCGGAAAGCAAGCCGCTGTCATGGTGAGAGAGGACTGAGACAAGAAATATTGATGGACGACATTTGTGTGGTGTTGATAAGAGACGCCGACAGGGTGATTCTCCATGCATGTGGGAATGGGTCTGACCTGGGCGAGGTCGGGTTTGTTAGTGTCTGGTGTTTGTTGATACAAACGCGGCACGTGACGTACACATACGGTCACTGGCTAGTAGATGGTGCGTTCGCGTGACAGAGTAGCCAATTTTTCCACGTGCACGCACACACATACCAGCCCTTGCCACGATCACAACGGTACCTCAGCTAGCCAGTACTGGAAAGATGTGTTTGGATCCAAAACACGGTAAGAGGGCGTCCTTTGGTGCCCAATGCCTGAAGAGTTGGGATTGTATAAAATATAATAAACTCAGAATCGGTCCGGCCGAGATTCGGCAAACTCCGATTCGCAACGTTTTACCATTACCATACACCATAAAGGGCTGTCCAAGAGTCCCAAACGCATGGCTGCCTTCCACATACGAGTGGCAACGCCACTGGGGTATATATATATATATAAAGGTTATAATGCACACACACACACACACACACACACACACACACACACACACACACACACACACACACACACACACACACACAC
>JARFNZ010120169.1:0-12410 GCA_031763405.1 Balanus nubilus | reverse complement strand
ATTCTAGCTTAATTATAAAACAGAATTAGGTAGTTTTTTCATAGAATATATCTTAAATATTAAGCTTTAATATCCACTCATGCATATACTTTTAGCTGACATTTTTAAAACCCTTACATTCCCTTTAAAAGGTTAACGGCAAAGTTCAAGATCAGGTCAAAGGTAAAAAAACACGTGTTTTCGGATTACTGGCTGTAGAGACAAGACTGTAGAGACAAGGCCGTAGAGCAGCGCGACCAAACTCAACAAAAACACATTCAATTCAGAGGAGAAGGTACTGCTGGAGTATAACTCATATTAAGTACAGGTCAAGGTCAAGCTGAGGTCCCGAAAAGTCACTATATGCAAAAGTCATATGACAATTATGTGACGCTTATTATATGGCTGATTTCAGACATACAATTCAATGGTAACAATGATTTAGACATCTATCCTCAAGGTAAGGTCAAAAGAGGTCAAAAAGGTTACATTTTTAAATTTACGTTTTTAATATAAAACACTTGTTTCTGATTGAGTTTTGTCTCCGGATTCCAATGGCGAAATTTGTTTTTGCGCGCGACTTCATATCATGTCAAAAAACGTAATGAAAAGAAATGACGTCATTAGTGGTATACTTATTCAAGTTAACTGGTTCAAAAATAGAGATATTGCTTTGAAATTTAGCATGCTGATAGCTAACTGCACTTGTGACATATATTTCGTTTTCCGTAACAAAATAGATTTTGTGGCAATTTTTCAAAGAAATGTGTTTTTTTATTTTGTGGGATCAAAAACTCAAAATTGTGCAAATCCGAGATAGTCATCATGTTTAGAATGTAAATACCTGCCTTTAAGCGTGTTTTGTTTGCAATTTGATTACAAACGCGATGTTTTACGACCGTTCAAACATTCGTCGATTTTGTTACCGAAAATTCCGTGATATGACGTTACTAAAACGTTATTTTCTCGAAACCTTTAGAACCGATTTCGCTAAAAATGTTTTGGGAAGACGTCAAATTGATGCGTGATAAGGTACTGAAAGTTTAACGTTGATATCTAGCTTCGTTTTGAAGTTATTGAGAACATCCAGGAGGGGGAGGCAGATTCTGCCCAGCGGGCCGCGGGTTAAGGAGCCGCTTAAATATAAGGTAAGTATTGGCCAGCTGTTCGTGCGTGTCTTTCGCTACGAACTTCGACAAGGCCCAGTTCATTCAAATTTCGATCAGTAAGAAGTATAAAAAGCTCTGTGCGGCTGGGAAGCTCAGTGACAGGAACATTCGCTGATGCTGGCAAGGGACTTCTCGCTGCCGTCTTCCACTCGATAGAAGTGCTGCTCACTGGCGGATGCGACACAGCCGCGAACTTGGAAACGCAGCGACATCAGACACTTGGAGGACGTCCGATCACTGGAAACAAATTAAAACTGTAGTTGGTGGGAGGACATATCCTGAACATGTCATGGATTTATGGTGACGTCAGTAAACATCCAAATTATATGAAGTTTATTAAGTAGTAGCTCCATGCTCTTCCTCTCATCTCAGCTAGTTCCAAGTAGATCCAACTTCTTCCAAAAGTTCAAGAAGCATGATGAGGTGGAGGATAAGCAAACGCTGGAACAGGTAAACAATTAAGAATAAATACCGAATGCATACTTAGTAGATATCAGTTCTAAGGGTTGCCTGCAATGCACATAAAACTATAGTAGATTCTAAATGCCTATGGATAACATACTGTTTATTTACTGCCAAAATGGGCGTATGATTTGCAAATGATTAGATATAAACTAAGCTTGTGAGTTGAGTGAGTGATTTGCACCTTGCGTTTAACGTAAGGTGAACGTGAGTTCGATATATTCATATTCTTAACGCTTCCTTGTCTCCCTATTACATGGTGTTCTAACTTTATAGCTAGATTATCTACAAGACAAAGCGTTATTCTCTTCATTGATGGATTCTACTGTTCGGCGACCAGTTCTAGAGACTATAAACGGCGCTGGACGCGGGCCCGCCGGTGTATCTGGACCACGACCAAAGAAGGTCACGGATTGGGTCACTGATGCCCGATGACTCAGCCCCAGCCACCGATGCCGAACATGGTAAACTTGTGGTTTAATTGCTGCAGTCTGTTCCAACACATCACTGGGCCGGATCAGCTTATCAGAAGCGCTATGGACAGTCCACCCAATCAAGTTTTTTATGCCCGGAGAGGGAGATTAAAAACGCAATGCGGTTGCAAGCAGTCTTTGACTGACCAAAGTTTGTAACTTCTTGGAACTTTTGACAGGCAGATGACGAGAGCGCAGTTTTTTACTCCTTGTTGACAAGATAAGATAGTCGTAACTTGTATGCCTACGTGGTGGAGCTGACGTAATTCTAATTTTGACATCAGCTGTTACATTGGGAATTCCTTGAACAAAACCAGAACCGCCTCATATTTCGAAAAAAACGGCACCCGATCTTGATGCCGGAACCTCATATCCTTACTTACTGCAAGATACTCTTCAATATTTATTCCTATTGGAATATCGCTTGTAAATGCTTCATTCTGATCAATTTAGTTTAGTGATTTTTGAATTCGCAAATCTTGAATTTACATCTTGAGCCTAAGAAGAGAGTATTAAATATTCAGTAGAGAATAAACGGTTTTACCCCCTATGTATTATCAAAATGAACTGAAAACCCCGAAAATCACCCTGGAAACTATCGCGAAACACACCGGGTTACGCCATACCGGTAGCACTTATTTGTGTGCTGTCGCGGTTAATAGCGTTCATGACGTCATCACTCAATGATTGTGCCTCCCGCACCGCTCGCTTCCCCGTCATATTTGCTCATCATCTATGGCTCGCCTAAGGGGATCTGTGGCAATTTGTTGGGCACCGAAGTGAGGTCGGTCGCTGCCGTGCCACTCCTATCCATGCCACTCCTAATGCCGCTCCTATAGGAGTGGCATTGGAGACTATAGTCTTCCGACTGTCGTTTACGTGGTAATTGCCATAATGGGTCGTTTCTTCGTTGTTTTACAAACATTAATACCGACCGGAAACGTAACGACAACCGTAATCTATTTCTCTAGTCGTTACTTGTCAGAAATATCGATGTTTCCCGACGTGTGCCGTCATGCCGTTCGTCATTTGTGTCGTCATGCCGTTCTTTATACATGGCTACGGAGAAACACTGTGAGTGCAACGCAGCACAGGAAACTATCCCAGAGACTGCACGGTGTCATCGCAGACTAACACCGGTTGATGCCGGCGGCGGCGACTCAGGCCGCGGCGCCGGCGACTTAGACGGCGGGGCAGGGTGAAGTGGCGCCTTTCGAACTGACAAATGCGTATCGCGGACCCCCACTGGTGGTCGTGACCTTGTTGGCACTTCTGTGACCCGCCCGTCCCCCTCCCCCGCCCGCGGCCCCCCCCCCCCGTCTCCACCGGTGGCGCAGGGCTCACCTGTAGACACAGTCGCGGGCGTGCTGGTCTTTTGTGCACGTTCCCACGCACTGGCCGACATCGACGGTCTGAAACGAACAGTTTGTTGTGTTTACTAAGATGTCTGGCGCCCTCCGGAGCCGACCGAAGGGTCGGCTTGGCGCCCGACGGTGCGGCGGCGGTGGTGGTGGCGGTGGCGGCGGCCGGTCAGGAGTGCCCGCGACAGGGCCGGCGCCGGCGAGCGCCACGCCGCCTCATTGTTCCACGAGCGTTGACATACACATCCGCTATCTCCAGACGATCGGGCACCGTGAACTAAGGCATCGAGCCACCGAATACAGGGAACAGTGGGAGGTATCACCGAGAAACGTCGTTAGTTTACTGAGCTTTATTGTCGATATATATGTTGAAACAAGTTTTTTTTTGGTGGCTGAAACATGACAAGACTGCAAGTTTTATTAGGGATGAAAATTAAAGGAGCGTGACATGCATTCAAGGATTTTATTGGGGATATTGCGCTGGAATGACGCCGGATGCGGTTTTTGGCAACCGTTGGCAACCACTTTCGTGAAAAAATGCCAACGCAAACGTCGGACACCGTGACAATCAACTCAGTGGGGGGAGTCTCCATGCATCCGCATACGATTACCAATAGCTATGTACATACATTCGATGCGAGTCCATTATGAGCTAAATGTTCATCACTACCTTGATTTTCGGCGTTCTTGATTCGGAGTAGTCGTAGACTTCCTCCAACAAGGCCATTCTGTAGCAGCCATGTGTGCAAACACATTCCTCGATGATCGACACAACCTCAGCTCCTACGGGAACATCGGGAAGTTGTTATCTTGCATCTCATCGTGGCATGATTCTACCTGTTCATATAACCATGTTGAAAATACATGTTTTCACTACGTATGCTTATCGTTAATGCACTCGCAAAAAAAACAGCAACCAATACTTTTGAATAGAGACTGATATTGAAAGGCGTTAGTGAATAAACGCAGGGTTGTTTCATGATAAATTTAATTTATTTTACTGTGACAAACAACCTTATTTTTATAATAACTGCAGAGAGGAAAATCAAAACAACATCGGCTGTTTTCGGCTTGCGCATTCATCAGCAATAAAGTTTGCTCATACTGCTGCTACCGATATTGTGCTTTGTTTTAAATTGTCCTTCCTTCAGACATTTTAAGAGTAAAGTGAATAATCACGCCTATATCTCATAACAGTACGCACACCATTTTTAAATTGTATTTATACCGATTGTGTGCACGTAGGAGAAGACCATGGTGACATAAACATGAAAAACACCCCCCTCACCATTTGGTCCGTCGATCGAGACAGTCTTGTTCTTCAGAGGATGACAGCTATCACCTGAAATACAAATGTTATTAGGTGTTATTCCATATCGTGAACAAGTAGCATACAAATTACACATGTAAGGTAATTGGACGGACAGGAATTTTAGCGCATTTTTCTGTGACATTGTCATCCATATGAAATACTGAAACACATTGCACGGAGACCAGCGTCACCTTTTGGGCTGCAGGGCCCGCTGCAGACGCCGACGTCCAGTCTCCGCTGGTGCGGGGTGCCCGGATGGAAGGTGACCGGCCGTGGCCGGCGGCGACATGTGACCGCTGGTCTCCGGCAGCCACAGCCGAGGGTCACCTCGCAGCCGACAGGCCCGCCGGGCGTATAGTGACGCTCCAGAGCAGTCTCCATCGACCGGCACTGGCTGGGAGCCACACAGGAGGCCTGGCGCGCCTGGTGCCGCAGGAAGGCCTGCAGGAAACGGGGCAGGTGCCGGCCTGTACCATGAATATTGAATTGGCAAACATGTGACAAATGTGTTGTTAAGTTTAAATTCATCGTTAAACCTTGGTGATGTTGATAAACAAAATCAAGACATTGACTTTAAAGAATGTATAAGAAGTCATACCACGAACAACAATATTCCTTAACACGCGCACTGCTGGGGAGAGGTATTTTGGCACCACCAGCATTTTTGGGCACGCAATTGTGTCAGATGGTCCTACTTAACAGCATTACGGTCCGATCAACAACCTGCTTCCAATGATATATTGGATGATTTCTGTATGTCGCTCCGTGACGTCATGGTCATGTGACCTCAGCTCATCCGATGCAGCCCACGTCTGATCTCACGGGTCAAAACACCCAATTCATGAAATTCCGATGAAATTACTTTTTATAAGTTATCTGGGCCATAGATTAGCGCTGTATATTTGTCAGCCTCGAATGTCGAATATTTTTTTTAGGAATCGTCTCAGGTCATCCAAAATATCGTAGATAACTCGCAATATTCTTAGGCCAATTTCTAAAAGGGGCATTCCATGCCAAATGGATCACCAAAATACGGCACTGTCCCTGATTTGCTTCAAACTTTGCATAAAGGTCTGTTTATTGGCAAAACCGTCCCGGGCGCTTTAATTTCCAAATTTGACCTCGGGCAACTGAGCCAGAGGTCATCGAACTTTCACCTGATCCCATTACATTCCAAAGTTCAAAAGCCTATAACTTTGTAAGTCTTTATCCCAGTGTCATGAATACAAATACATGCAAGAGGAAATGGTGCAGTTTTATTTTGCATATAAAACATCTAAGGTTAATGACCTTTGACCTTATTTGACTTTGAACCAAAGTAGAAATATTTGAATAGCTAAAACACGCCTATTCCGATTTTGCCCATTTTCACGTGTAATATTGCCCAACACTTTCTCTCCAAACTGAACAAAGCGACACGAGCGCGACAGAGGGGCGCGACACGAGCCAGGTGGGGAGTTGGGCGCGGTGGGGTGGGCGTTTAGACGGTATGTCAGGAGAGACCAAGGCAATGTGAACGATCTATGCGTTTCAGACCTCCTGTCACACTGTTTTCAAGGATGTAAAGAGATAATATATTAACTTAAAAAGGCATGTAGTGCCAAAGCTTTCGATACAAAGTATCTTGATCACTGCCGTAGTGTTAACCCGCGCCCCGATGGGCTATTTCCGACCCCTGCCCGCCGATGGGGTGGGGGGGGGGCGTTTCTTCCCCCCCTACGATCTCCCAAACTACTGGGCAGATTTTAAAATTTGAAACGCCATTCGATAGACCTGAACATGAATTTTCAGAATAACATGTTAACTTTCGAAATTGTATTCTAAGGTCACTGATGACGTCACAGGTCAGGTCAAAGACACCATTTTTGCACGTTTTCGCCGGGTGGAATTTCCGGGTAAAATAGCGATATTGGACGCGAAATTTTTGGTAATTTTTTGGCCGAAAATTGGGGGCCATGGCCCCGTGCCCCCCCCCCCCCCCTGTTCCTACGCCTATGTTTGTGGAAGCGATAGCCTATCAAAGGTGGCAATCACTGTGCAGCTTCTAATGACCTTCTGACTTGGACTATCTCATGCTATTATTCTTTGTTGACTTTTGTGATCTGGACGTTGCCCTTGACCTATGCCTAGCATCAAACTTACAATCACACAGTACTCTCACGTCATATTTGACAGTACTTTGGCTGAGTTTGTACTCAGAGTTGTCCATTGTGTGGTCCCGAGAGCCCAGCAGGCTAAAATGCTCCATTTTTTCCTTTGACCTGACCTTTTATGAGCTGTGACATTTTCATTAAATTTTAAGCATTCCTTAGATTTGTCCCGTTGACACCCTTTGATCGACGCCTGACACGTCCCAAGTGAGGTTAGTTCGGAAGTTCACTCGCGGCTTACTTGAGGGGGGGGGGGGTGGCACTCCCCCTCATCAGTTACGTTTAGCTATATCTTTTTAAACCGGCACCGTCCGGGCTATTTCGTTATACACGACCGCCTGGGGGAGGGGTCGGATCCGACCCCCCTGCTATCTCGAGAACCAATGGTCGTATGGAGACCTGCGAGGCGGCATTCGAAAGCTCTCTATGAGATGCTTCTAACGCATGCTTACAATTATTAAGTTGAGGTCAAATGTAAGGTCAAGGTCAGGTCAAAGGTCAAAATCTAGCGTTATCGCTTTACGGGATATAAGGACTGCAACTTGCAAGATCTGCAGCTTTATGCCCAAACTCACTCTAAGTGCTCTCAAGTGTATAATGAAGGTACCACATAAGCATAGGTGCCATACTAAGCACAGGTCAAGGTCAAGGTCAGGTCACAAAAGGTCACAAAAGGTCATTTTCAGCAAAAGTCATATTTGATGCATGCGACACATGCTTGATGGGTAATTGTATACGTATAACTCGATAATGGCGATGATTTTACCATCTGAGCTAATTCAAGTAAATAAAGTGTGAAGGCCATGTCAAGATCAGGTTAAAAAAGGTTAACCTTTTTTTCTTTCTTTTTTATACAAAAAGTGCATAATTATGGTTTAGCTTTCTCCCAGAAATCCAATGGTGTCATTTTTTTCCGTGCGATGTTTATAAATGCCTCAAAACGCGATCATGAAATGACGTCATGATCTCGTACACATATTAGAGCCATTTTTGTGTTATCTGGGGAAAAATTAAGATATCGACTTGAAATTTGGCATGGTGGTTAGTCATAGGTATTTCTCTAACATATATTCCGTTGTTTAAAATTGGGAAATTTTGGATTTTATTGACATTTCTCCTAAAAATGTGCTCTTTTGGAAATTTTTGAGGTAAAAAAAAAAAATTGAAATTCCGAGATAGCCATTTTGTAGAAATTGTCATTTCACGTGTCTTGGCGTTTTTGTTTGCGATTTGCTTTAAAACTCGATTTGGGGCGAATTTGGAAATATCTCGCAATTTTCGGCACAAAACTCGTGTGGTGACGTCACTAAAATCATCATATCTCAAATTGTTTTCAACGAAACTCCTGAATATTTTCACAGAATACGTAAAATGATATAAGCGAAGGTATGCCAAGTTTGACGTCGATATCTGTAAAGCTTCGGAAGTTATTCAGGAAAAAACGAAGGGTGGGTCGGAGCCGACCTCCCCAGGCCGTCGTGGGTTAAGTAATAATGGAAATATCGTCGGGAAATTTTCAGTACCTTCCTTCATATAAACTTTACACATGTTGGCTACAGGAAAATGATGAGATCATGATAGATCGGCCATAAATGACGTACAAGTGACGTCATGTTTTCACGTTCTTGACCGAAAATCTGGGTTTGCGGATAACGCTGTCAAGCACACAGCTTTTTAGATAAAGTCAATCGTTTTATAGCAAAGACTAAGAATAGCCCAAGCTACCAAAATGCTATCTCGTTTCTTTTTTAATCAATACTGAGGTCACCAAAGCTCAAACTTTCCCATATTACGAGTGACTTGGACATCATGGCTTCAGAAACCCCCAACTATCTCCGGAACTGTGATATGTTTGAAAAAAACGCCAAAGCTCTTAAAACAGTATTCTACCAAGATGTCCCCGACTTTGACTAAGCAATCCTCAGGCTAAGTTCAGGTCAACAGTTTAGGCTGGTGGCCATCTTATGTCAGAATGCCATTTTAGGTAAAAGTCTTTTAAGCGAACAACTTTTTGCCATTTATTACAATTGATTCATTTTAACACCACTGCATTCATCTCCTCAAAGCCATTCAAAACATAAAATTTGGGCCTGGTTAGTCAAATCTCAATTTTTCCCTCAGGTCAAAGTAACGTGGTGACCTGAGTAGGTCATGTTGTTTATGAGTCGATGCGACTTGACCAGCAAAAAACACTTTGCACCTTTGAATAGTCTGTGTATTGAGTTATTAGCAACAACGTGTCTGTGACCTCAGATGACCTCAAATGACCTTGTGAGAGGGACTCTGATCAAACGTTGTACATGCATCATCAATAAGGGAAATGATAAAATGACCTCAATAATGTTTTGTTTTCCAAAAGCTAAAACAAAGCAGTTCCATTCAAAACAAATAATGAGTTGGTTAAAAACTGCGCTACGGATTCACAACACATCATCAATTTAGCCTTTTATCTGATAATCTAAAAAAACATCCAAACATACATACGCACATCACCTGAGCCCGTTTTCGTTCGCTTGTTGGGCCACCGCCAGATAAAAAGTCGGACTGATGTGATACGTATCCTTAGAAAAAAGAAACATGAGAATGTTTCCATTGACTTATAGAAGGGTGGTCACAAAATTGACCTGAAGTCAGGTTACTGATGTAAAAACATCCGAAATATTTGGATTGTAGGAATATAAAAAGTTTCATGAAATTCCGCAAGTTTCGAAGTCCTCAAACACTGTGGCTGTGGCACGACCGCGAACATTTTTAGACGTGAGGTAACCTGACATGGTAACCCGATCTGATTCTGAGTTGACCAAAAGTAAGATAATATCCATCGTGGAAGTAAGATAATATTCATTGCCCAACAGCTGTGCCAAATTTAGTAGTGCCGACATTTTGTCAACTATTCACGAAATACCTGTGGAGCGGAAATTAAATCCCCCGGCAGCGTGATGTTTAGGAGGATTAGACGTCGGAGAATTCGGGTCCTGTTCCTCCCGAAATCACCAGCCTAAGACAGCAATAGGTAAGTACCCTGGATCTTTCCGACAAGTGAAACTCACAAAAATATAAGGCATTGCAAAAACAATTCAATGTCATGTCTCCCTTTCCCTTCACATGCCACGTTTGTTTGGAGTACATACAATCATTCCCGATACTTTTACTATCGGGATTACATTTGTCAGAAATTGGGGACTAAATAAATCATCGCTGTCAAAAAAGAAGCAGTCAATTCTATTGAGCTCTGTTCTTTGCATTCACAACGGTGAATGACAGATCGTAAAACAGTTCGTCACGGCTCATGTGCCCATGTAGGGGGTCAAAAATGAATCACGATTTGCGTGGGTGAAGTCCAGACTGAGCCCATGTGGTGCCAGAGCCATTCTCCTAAGGTCATTCAATCGACAGCGATGCCACGATGCACGCAAATATCAGACGCCAGCTTGTGTCAAACACACCGGGTACGTACGTGGGCGACTGATGGAAATTCCTCGGGTCATTACGGAGGTTCCCAGCCCACAAACCTCGATCGGATCGGTGTCCTCATAGTCTTCCAGGAGTTCCAGGAAATCTTTCTTGGAAATGCCGCCGTTGTGATGACAGTGGTGACGACATTTTCCTACGTCGACCATGAGCGCTTCCCCAGACAAATCTGAAAATGAAATTAATAAACATCAGCTGTTCGATTAAGCTGCATGTGCTACATGTAAAAGAAGCAATGCAAACCAGCAATATACTTGCAATTCCACCGTAAACATGTTTTCAGGGAGGCCAATTGGTTAATAACTAAGCAGAAACAACTCAACAGCTTCGCTGCCATCATTGTATTCTAACAAGCTTTAAAAGCAATTGGCATTGGCAAGCAGCCTTGCCAGACCACAAGTATTATAGACGTGTCTGAGCCTCGAATTTTTCTTAGATCATGCAGTTTTGTTGTTAGTCCGGGCTACCAGATCATCCGTGATTGATTGGTGATTAAGCCAGTCAATTTGTAAATGCACATATAAATCATATCGGTTGCAATCATGTAGACAATTAAAATATTTTATTACTATTTGATAAGCATACGTTATGTCCATTGTCCATTGACAAGAAGAGTTCTTTTGTAGATCAGAAAAAGCCGGAGTAATGTTTAACCCTCGAATGCTTACTCAAACATGGCAACATAGTTTTCGATAGCAGTCGCCGCCATTTTTATTAACAATATTTATTTATCATTGTTTGAGACATTGCGTATTTAAAATTGCCCATTTTGCGTATGATCAAATGCCTAAAGATACATCCATAGATAACATAAATACTTATGTACCTAAGTACTAATGTTAACCCTCGCCGTGCCGGTGCTCGGCGCCACCCGCCTCGTGCCGGGGGGGGGGGGGGGTTGAACACCCCCTTCTAACTCGGCTCCGATGGAACTTGGCGGAAAACGAAAAAAACGTTCGAATGCTTGTCAAAATCATTTCGTAACTACTAAAAAATGAGGTCACCAAAGGTCTTCAAATGTCAAATATCCAAAATATTGACTTTTCAGGAATTTTCGCCATTATTTCAGAAGCTATGCTAGCTTGGAAGAAACAAACAAGCAGTGAATGGAAGGCCCTTTAAGCGCTCTCTCGTCAATGTGCCATCAGATACATATCTATGATACATCTAATGTCATGAGGTAACCAAGTTGTTGGTCAATGGATACAAAGTTGATATCTGACTGCCGCTGTGCCCGGTCGAGTCGTATCGCCCTTTCCACTCTGTCACGATTGAACGGTTTTGAACGAAATCCTGGGGATCGCTTGCTTTTTTGGTGTCAGATCGCAGCCTAATGAAAGCGTCAATTGCACCTTCCTAGCAATGTACATTCAAATTACTAGCGATTGCACATGTTTTTGGCAGATGTGTACTCAGGTACACAAAATGGGAGGCGATATTCACTATATAGTGTGTTCTAGTCGTGCCTCATATGCTGCATATGCTGCATAATCCGCCTATCAAATACGCCATATGAAACATTACCTATAATATCAGGATTTTTAGCAATTTCAGCATGATATAACACATATCCTGCCAAGGAAACCTAAAATTGTGATGAGAAAAATCAGAAAATCACGAAAAATCCCAGAAATTGGCCGTTTTTTACATTCCTGGCTCAAAACTTACTTATTTTAGGTCCACCAGTTCCTTATTTTTGGCTAAAACTGAATTAGTTTACTTGCACATAGATAAGTCATCATGGCGCATCGAATGGTGTTTGTTTTATCAACATCACTGTTGGATCTCAAGATCTTTGGGGAGGGGGGGGGGGGGAGGAATCTGCCCCCGCTCGCAGGGTAACGGTTTTCTGACCGCCTGCGGGGTATAGGGTTAATGAAAATCCGTGGGCAATGATGGGCCCTGGCTTAAGTTTTGGAATTATATGAACAATGCCACGTATATCTAATTAGAGTTCATTATTGTGCGTGATCAACATAAAGTTATACCTTAACCCGCGCCGTGCCGGGGGGGGGGCGTTTAGACGCCCCCCC
>JARFNZ010120158.1:0-12411 GCA_031763405.1 Balanus nubilus | reverse complement strand
TGATGTTTCATTCCAGCTATCATAGTTCCCGAGATATTTCGGTATTTCTGAAGCGATGTTCCAGCTACTCGTAATATGGCAAAATTTGACCTTCGGTGACCTCTGGTGACCTCAATATTGATCTGACCTGAAAATGATGCAGGCAATTTCTATAGTCCTTCCCACGAGCCATCTAACGCCGCTTACCGTTTGTCGCTATGTTACGTGTTTTTTATGATCTTAGGGGGGGGGGGGGCAGTAGTGCGCGGGGCGAATTTGGATACTAATTTAGCAAAACCAAGGCTTACAAACAGGGGAAATAATTAAATTGGTTTTAGAGAACCATTTGTAGGCTATTTCAAAACTAAGTTTGAAAACAATATCGTCTTTGGCAGACTTACGGATCTTACAATATAGGAACTCGCAAGACCACTTCAGGTTTGTGTTTGTATGACCATAAATTTCCGGCACTCCTGAGGACCAGCTCTTTCGATCGCCGCCATCGCGACCAAATCGAAATATTAGTTTGGAGATAAGCCAGACTTTGGCAATAAAATATGGCATCGAGATCATGTAAATGAGATCGATGACGCTCGTAAGTAGATGTATAACTGTAGGCCAATGCCGCTACGATACAGAATTAGCCCACTCGGTAGACCGCAGTAGTTGTATGATAAACATCAGCCGCTCAGAGGCTGACGATCTGTCCATCGCCTGAGGGCTTATGGTCACGTGACAGGCGGTTCATCGAAGAACAATTACGATTACCGGTGACTGGAGTTAGGTGGTGATTTTACGCCATTGTTGAAAACAAAGTATAGAAATTAGAGATAACAATGTTTACTATGCCCTACGTACCTTCGCAGATGCTCCCAAGTAAATATAAGAACTTCTTGCAAAATGTAGCTTAGAAGCTGAGGCGCAGGTTTGCGCATTTTCATAAAGTTTGACCTGTTACAGAAGATCCCAATGCACATCCTGGTCCTTGTTTTGGGACGGGACCTGGTGGTACTTAAAATATCTGCTCCATCAAGAATGGCGACATTAATTCATGTACCGAGCTTGACCACACCCTCAATAAAAATGATGTCAGATGGCGAAATGGTTGTTACTAGTGATGTAAATCGGAGTCCATTTTTTGGGGATCTACGAAAATAGTCCGATTCCGATTTGGACCTCAGACTCTCAGCCACAATTTTCTTGGACGTTTTTCGAACAGGGCATTTAGGTATAATTGATGCATTTTCGCACCTTATAGGTTTCCAGACATTAATGCATTTTGAAATGATTTCTATCGTGTGTCCCTGTCCATCAATTGTGTTTTGTGCACATCAAACTTGCAACGAACAATAATGTACTGCAGATGAATATAAAACATCAATCAGAAATGCCAGAGACTAAGGATAATGTTTCTGAAAAATTGGACAATTTTCGGACTTCGAAAACTTTTTGGACACTTTTCGGACAACAATGTCAGATTGTATTGGACTTTGGATCGGACAAGATTTGAACAATTTCCGAATCTTACACAACTGTTGTTACCATCAAATTTTAAGTTTGAAATAATGCATGAAACATGTGTGTGTCACACACTTCTCATATAACTGTATCACAGAGTGACCTTTTGTAACCCGACATTGACCTTAACTTGTACTTAGTATGAAACTCATACTCTAGCAGTTCCCCTTACAAAACATCATGAAACATCACGTAAGATAAGGTAATATGTTTAGTATTTACGTGGTTATCGATTTGCTCAATCTTTTTACCTTTGCCACCAAATGAACAACACATCATTACATCATGTTATGGCACGCCAAGTATGGAACATGAACACATGTTGCATCTTTATCACATTTACAAGAACGTTAAAATTGCATCTGAAAGACGATTTTTCAAAGGTGATCTGGAGTGTTAGATGTACCATTTTTACATGAAGAAAACATGGCACGATCAAATTACTCCGATGGTGGTGATATATGGACATTTTGAAGTCGATTGATATGCGTGTTGTTGTCAAAATCACATTTTTTTAGAGTCGAGGGGAGCTAGATCGGCCAAAACGTTCACCGTGCGCCGGGGGTTAAATTGTATCCCCCTCCCGGATTTTCTCAATTGTTCGAAAAGATAGCAGATAGGTATAAACATGAAATTTTTAGTATTCGGCATCAATTCTGTGTCTTCAGGCAACGTTTCAACGAGGTTGGTCAGGAACTTCGGATGAAATGACGTTTTTTAAATTGAATGTAGTTGAGGGTAGAGTTGAACATAATTATTGTGAGCCCAAGTAATATACATAATGAAACAATATTTATCCATTTATTCATTGTTAACGCGCATTTACCTATATGTATGTGATAGGATGTGAAATTATAAAAATGAAAAGTGATGTTATGTTACGGCACAGGAAATGTGAAGTGCAAATTATGTGCATGTATCCTATCATTGTTGGTTTGGATTGTTGATGAATGTTTCTTTGTGCTCTAGGGATTTTCTTTATAGGGGAGCTGACACCAATTATGCTCGTTGGGTTCATCGAACTTGTTTGAAAAACGCATTTGTTTGACTACTGTCAGTGCCTGATGAAGTGACGACCACGCAATATAGCACTTATTTTCAACGTTTTTATTCAATTGATTACTATCATGAGCCAAAGGCTATCTTTTTCATTATACAAAATGACGTTTTAATGACGTTATGCCACACCATTTTTGGTTTAAAATGACAAATGTTTGAATACTCGTAGAACATCGAGTCTTGAAGCAAATTACAAACAAAAGTCAAAACAACGGAAATTACATTTTCTTTAAAATAGCTAACTCAGATTTTGGAAGTTATTGGTTTTTGGCCCCCCAAAATTAAAACAAAGTCGCTTTTTAAATAAAACAAAATATTTTTCAAGTTGTTCAAGGACTGGAACGTATGTGAAAAACTACATATGAACAAACGCCATGCCAAATTTAAAATCAACATATCTAATTTTGACCTCAGAATGGCTCCAATAAGGACACAACCTGATGACGTCATTTTTATGATAGCGTTTTTTAATTTTCATACTTTCCGTTTTTTAAAGTTATGCGTGCTTTAGAATTTTCTCATCGGGAGTGTTCGATTGATGCCTTGCGCGTCTCGCTGCGATCATTGACTCGGGAGATAAGAGGGGGAGGCGTAACATGTGTCCTCCTCAGCAGTTTGCGTTCGGCTAGAGACCCCAGTGGACACGGGTTAATGAAGATGCAATGTTTTCAGATGAGCGGTTCAGTCCATGTCTGAGATGCTGAATCATTCGGTGGCGCCCCATGGGTTCCGGGATGATGAATTGGCCGATCACTGCAAGGAGAGGTTCTGTGAACTGCCAACTCTGGCGTCACGGCTTTGCTGAACCGATGAAGATGATCAGTGGTAAGACGATGACTTTCAAACCGATTCGTTGAGGGGAATATGATTTACCTAAACTGCGGACCAAATTTATGTTCTCAGTAGGCATGTGTCAAGCTCATCTGGGCCCACTCCCACAAACATTCAACATAAATTTAGGCTGACAATATAACCCGCCGTTCAGGATGCATGGAGGGAGACAAGAGCAGTGACATTGTAAGATTGTACTCTGCATTCAATCCTCTCGCCATACCACCGCTCTGCATTCACTGCTCACACAAGCGCGAACTACATGTATACACCGGTATATGTAATATGTATCATGTCAGATGCTGTGCAATTCATCTGTCGACTAAGTAGGTGCCCTGTGTATACCGACTATCTAGGGAAATAATCCGAGGATTATCGAGTGCCGAGGAAAATCATCTGTCCTGCAGTGGGTCACACGTCATCCGTGGCCACGCCATTCAGTACCATCCAGATAAATCGCCCACACAGAAAGGCACTCTGCAAGAGAAGGCTGCAGTCTGCAATGCAGTGCGACAAAGTAAAACTTACGAGCTTCAGAAGGAGACCTGATGCGTCTGATTTCGTCGCGTGGAAACGGCGATAAATAGCCGACGACAGCCGTGCAAATTGACACAGTCGATACCGATAGGGTACCGGAGTTGACTGTGAGTCACCCTTCGAGCCATTCGCAACAATACACAATGCATAATCAATGTCGCTTTATACCAACAATGCACCTGTCTACTGCGCAGACTCCGGGGATAATCCCGCTAGCCTGATACTTGCCGTCGCAGTATAGCTCGCCAGTACAAGGCGTGGCGCAACACTGCAGTCTAAACACTGAAACACGGACTCGCGTGATCATTTCAACTCAAGCCGCGTCATCCGCTCAATTGACGCCTTTAACCACTGGTTGACTGATCAAGATCAAGATCACTGGTTGTGTTATGTAAGATAGATGCTGACCTCTGTTCTCTCCGCTCCCACCGCAGCACCAACGCTGCCGCTAGCCGGGGGTCTTGACCTCTCTGACCTCTCTGCTCCCTGACCTCTCTAGCCCGTGTGACCTGTGTCACCCTCCACACTTCATGTACCGTCGAGCAGCGCGCCATGGAGGCCCGCCACCCCGGCTCCGATGCCGCCGCAGCTCAGCTCAGCTCAGCTCAGCTCAGATTGTTAATTGGTTCATGACGCCACGCGCCGGCTGAACCGCACGCACCGAGCCAGAGCCACCCGTGACGGAGAGCCACGAGGCACGCACGAGGCGGCCCCGCCGTCCGTCTTACGGTAACGAGACCTTGACGAGGGTTAAATGAGATATTGATGATGAATGTGACATGCGCATGGATATGAGATTTAAATGAGATTTTACTGCGCTAATGAATAACGAAAGAAATGATAAAGTGGGACTGATAGCGTACTCTTCTTAAAATTAAATCATTAATAAAATCATCTTATGAACATCCAATAACCGGAGCCAAAAACAGAAAAGATGGTAAGCTTCACGGGTATGTGTATTCGATTGGCTGTTTAACTAGGTACTAGTGACATGGCGTCCGCCACTGTTTATAAGTATGAGTTGCATACTAATTGCTCAATGTTGAATGCCTGTAATTGCAATATGAAATCTGAACAGGCTTGCAATCCACCAATGAATATGTATGATGCATTGTACAAACCATTCACAATGTTTACGTCATTTACAGCATTCGTATTTTTGCTCATGGTCTCTGAAGCACATGCTTTAATAATACCACCATCATGAACTTACAGGAGAGGCGTCTGCCATTTCGCTGTTGACATATCCGGTCCAAGGTGTGTCAAAGCGCAACGCAATCTAATTGGACACACTCTTACCGTGTGAACTGTGACAGTAATCAAGCACACCGTACAGCTCCAGGTACGGACACTTACCGCCCACTGACCACCACGGCCTGAACTGAATGACGAAACGACGCCACATTCATAAATCACGTGGTTATACTTGTGTCGCCACCCACAAAGGAGGTGCTAGTTACTTCCTTCATTTAATTTAATTATGCGCTCATAAATTATGTCTTGCACAAAATTATATCAGTTACATAGGTACATACCAATGCTTAAAGAAGTCTTGCTGCGTTGAACAAACAATCATAGACGGAATAAGATTAACAATCATAATAAGCCATGGTCCTTGCGATGACAAAATATTACACACATTCACACATTCACACATTCACATTTTAGGGGGGGGGGAAGGGGGAGGGGGAGGGGGGAAGGGGGAGGGGCGATCTCTGGGTACGATTGTAAAACAGTCTTTTCAAGTCGCCAACGACACAGCTGTAGCTGCAAACGCTTGTCTGTGTTCTCTGAGGGTGGCCATATCACTTGAAATAAGCCGCCTATGCGCTCTACATTTTAGCTGCAGAAATGCATTCGCTTGAAGATGGGTGGATGACCCATATATTTATCGCACCTGGAGGTGCAATATTGACTACCATGGTAGTCAATTTAGGTTACCTAATTCAACTATTTTAGCGAGCCAAAGTCGAAATGCCGGTAGACACCAGCGGTCATCGAGATCCCTGATTGTACATTAAGTAGAAAAACAGAGCACATGTCGTTATAATTGACGGGTTTTGTTCCCATAACAAAGGCTTACATGGCTGTAAAGCCGAGTTACAAAGACATTAGGGGCAAAGTTCAGCCAGTGTGTTGTCATGAGGTCATTAAAAACCACTGAAAGCATCTCGTTTAAATACGAACACGAGTGATGGTCATTACGGCAGTTGATGTCAAAATCAGCGTCTGTTCGAAACTGGCGCAAGATTTCCGTCATTATATCTGCGAAACGGTTTTTATTCACACAGAGATGGACTAGTTCATGGTGATTAAAGACGTTAATGTTAGGCGGAGCTAATTATTTGCTACATAATGGATTAACAAATATCTTTTTTTGGGTAGATCGGGTAATCTTGAAGGGCTTCAAGATTAATGTAATCTTGTAGATGGATTCGCCAACAAACGTTTCTACAGATTGAGATAAAAAAAATCCAGATCTAGAAAATGGATTCGTTAAAAAGTGGTTCATAGTCGGGTTGCATACCTGAGGGGTCGAACATAAAAACTTTCATTTTCAGTTTTGCAAATAAGATTATATTAAAACAGTGTGAACTATTTTAATCAACCTAGGTCGGTACAGAATTTAATTTTCTACTCACTAATATGTTTTCGTTTATTTAAAAAAAAGTCAGTACTAAATTGGAGTGATTTTTACGACGAACATATTTCGCCTTTGACTCGGCTATTCATTCTGCGTAGTCTGCCTTGCGGACCGTACCCCTGATCAAAGCGCGAATTGACTGAGGATTGACCCTATCAGGAATTAGTGAAAACCTTGTCATTGCCTATTATCCTCCAGATCCATTTGATGACAGTTTTAAGCTCCTGTTTATTTTGTGGACAGTATGCGTTTACAGCATCCTTTACGAGCACCCACACATTCTCTATTGGTTCAAGTCTGAGGATGCCACTGCGCGCGCCGTCTTGGTGGACTACATCTGCGTTGAGCCCTGAGCTCATGGGTCAAGTTGCCGCGTGCAAGTGACAAGATAACCCCGCAGCCATCCACAGAGCCAAGACAATACAGAACTTCCAAAGACACGTGAAAGTTTCCACGAGTCTCGCATGAGGAACAAGGGAGAGATTGCTGATGGCTGGTACATATAGAATGTGTTGACGAACGTGAAAGAAAATGGCGTATGAACGCTGCCAACCCAAAAATAATTTTGGGAACTGATAACCAAAAACAAATGTGCATGCCGACGCCTGGTTTGTTCAATTCCCTGTCAGATTCGCACTTAAATCCGTGGCAGAGATGCACAGGTCAGCATATCGGGCTAACAATAAGTAGCCGTGCGTAAAACGAAAAATATGTCGGACGTAAAAAAACACTTGCAGCTAAAAAAATATCTTATCATTTTCACCATCAAGCGTATCAATGTGCAGATAATATAATCAATTCTCATCATATCTAATGCAATTAAAATAATGCAGATTTGTCTGAATAACGAATTATATGCCCAAAGCAATATGAAAGTTTTATGTTCCACCCTTTAGCATAAGTGCATGACATGGTCGCAGACTTATGAAAAGACATGACCGTCCTCGCTCACTGAGAGACGGACATATGCCACAATTCCTTATACTTATATAGGCAAGACTTTCGGATACATGACATTTCTTCATACGTCATCATCCATAAGAAATGTCCCGCTCCTTTCACCACAAACTAAACAGATCACCGCCTGTCACCAACCCCTGGACTCAAAAGGCTCCGACTTCAGATCCGTCACCTGTCCAAGGTCGTGCCAGGCCGACTCACTCCGGCCGCCCTCCTTCCAGATCGCTGCAAGGTCACTGGGCTGGCCGCATCCTCCCCCTCCAGACGACACACCCCTGGTCACGACACTCCGACCCGTCTGACATCACGTGACCTCTGGACGGAGCGGCCGGGACGGGACGGGGGACGGGGGTCATGGTTTGGTGGCGGGGAGACTGCAATGTAGCATGTAGTGGCACCAGAGGAGATAAATATTCGCATGGTATACATACAGCATGGTGACAACGATATGCATCGCTCGCATGCTTGCATACAGCCCGTGAGATAGTGTATATAATGTGCCATAGATAACATAAATACATAAATACAATAGTATTTATACTATCTATGAATGTACTTCTGGGAGAGTGCATCAGCAGCGTAGAGCAATCAATCAAAGAGGTCATTGCATGCATTGTTTACTTCATGTTTTGAGAGGGACCTATGCTAAAGACAAGATCTCATCGTGGATTTACCTCTCTTCGGCTCAGAGTATCGTTTGCCATTTGTGACAGCCATGTCCCTCGGTCACCGGCTTTTCGTCAATACATCGCCTATAAAACCGCCTGCAATTGAGGAGTGTTTCAGTTTCTCCTAGTGGGGAGAGACGATGGGGCTGCGGTGCTACAAAGCAGCCGACAGACGCGACCTTGGCGAGCAGAAGCAGGCATGTCGCATGCATCGGCGCCCGCTCGTGCGAGCGCCACACTGATTAGCCTGTTTTGCATTGGACAAGCGAGAGGATACGCAAATCAGACGCTGAGCAAGGTAATCACACCGGAACATCGCGCCGGCAAAGCACAGGCTGCCGCGACTCAGGAAAACAATTCAGGTTTCATAGTCTTGTCAGACAACTGACAAAGGCGTGTTATCTAGTGCAGGGGAACTACACTCAATGGGTATCCTTGACGATCGCAGAACAACTTCTCGATTTGTTTTCTTCAGCCCAATGTCTTTCAGACTTTTTAAAGGATTTTGACGTTCAATTATGTACGAGTTAAAATACAATATGCACAGTCCGCTTCATCCTCTTTACATTACAGCTCGTTTAGAGTGTTACAGTGTTACACGCTACGTGCTGGTTAAGTCCGGAACGAGCCATCACAAAACGCAAGCTTGCCGTATAACCTGTAAGCTTGCACTGCGCACATCACCGGCGACACAACTTGGAGCGGATCTGATCCCTGATCCGCACACGGGGACGTGCCCATTTGGGGCCCCTTATACCGCGGCACACGTGGAGCGGATCTGATCCCTGATCCACACACGGGGACGTGCCCATTTGGGGCCCCTTATGCCGCGGCACACATGGAGCGGATCATCCCTGATCCGAACACGGAGACATGCCCATTTGAGGCCCCTTATGCCGCGGCACACATGGAGCGGATCATCCCTGATCCGCACACGGGGACGTGCCCATTTGGGGCCCCTTATGCCGCGGCACACATGGAGCGGATCATCCCTGATCCGCACACGGGGACGTGCCCATTTGAGGCCCCTTATGCCGCGGCACACATGGGGCGGATCATCCCTGATCCGCACACGGATACGTGCCCATTTGGGGCCCCTTATGCCGCGGCACACATGGAGCGGATGATCCCTGATCCGCACACGGGGACGTGCCCATTTGAGACCCCTTATGCCGCGGCACACATGGAGCGGATGATCCCTGATCCGCACACGGGGACGTGCCCATTTGAGGCCCCTTATGACGCGGCACACATGCAAAGGAGCGCATGCTATCTACCCTGGCGATTACCTCGCTGGCGACTGATGACTGTAATTGGTTTGACCGACCCCGTAGTTCTGTACAGGGACGGGACGCGGCTGGTGCCATCGCCCGGGCGGAGCGCAGTTTAGATGTTGGCATGGCACGAAGCTGTAATATGTGCCAAGGCTGTATGGGGGGGGGGGGGGGCAGGGCCAGATACCGGGATGGACATGTAGGCTATGTGTCAACCCACGCCATGACTGTCACGCCATATACATCGCGCTACAGAGAAAGCCAATGACGTGAAGGTCCCCTAAGCTTGTAATACATGTGTTACATTCAATTGACCCGTCTCCTAGCCGAACGGAATGTATAGCTGCCGCGGCATAAAGGGAATGTATAGTATGGAGTGCAGCATTACTCATTGAATTATTTGCCCCGAGTGTGCCAATGTCATGGATTTGCATTACACGCAAAGCATAATATAGGTATACCATCATAAATTTATAATAACGACATATGGCGAGTTAGCGGTCAATCCAAGATAATGGTTGACATGTGTTGTAACTAGCAGTTTACACTAAGGTAAGGTACTAAACCAGAACAAGTAATAAGTCTATTTACCTGACCAAGACTTGCCTGCATTCGAAATGCATATAAAACTGCAGGATGCAGAAGTCGTGGTAAGTTATCTTTGATGTGTGCCATATTAGGGTGTCCCCCCCCCAAAAAAAAACACTGTTTCGTCGGTGCAAGTCGGACGGTCACGGAAGTATTTTGGAAGATAAATATTGAAATCAGAGATGTACCTGGGGGCACACGAGATGAACAAAGAAAGGTCACGTAAAGGTCACGAGGTACCGGTTCATGGTAGTTCAAGGTTATGCAAAAAGTAAAAAAATAGAATCCTTGCTCCATAGCAAATTCAACCGTGTAAGTATTTTTGGCATGTGGCTAAATACAATTATCTCTGCAGGCTTTGCTCGATAAAATGCCGGAGGCTATAACTCCTGCGGTTAGATCGAGGTAATATTTCCAAAGCTCGCTTTAGGCTCCGGAGCCTTTATCAGCCCCAGCATCGGACAACTGGGGAAGTGGGGCCTAGTGGAGCTGCGAGCTGCCGTCTGCTGGCTGCCGGGCCTAGTGGAGCTGCGAGCTGCCGTCTGCTGGCTGCCGGCCGGTGGCTTCGCGTGACTGGTGGACCCTGACAATTGAGGCTGACCGGAGGCGGTGGCGGACCGCCGGCTTGAGGTTTATGAACGGAAAAAGTATTGCTCCCACAGCCGGAGACAATATTTCCACCGTGGCGGGGGCGCGGATGGCCGCTGGCCCGTGGTGTCATTGCCTGGCTCGTGGCATGCGCACGGCCCGTGGCCCGATGCCCCGCTGCTGCCGGCGGTTACTGGATGGGAGCGTTGCCTCCCTATGCCGCTGGACCGTGGCGGCTGGTCGGGGAGGGGGTGTGCCACCGTAGCTGCCTGCCTTTGTCTGCTGCTCAGGGGAGTGCTACCCCCCTGCCGCCGGACCGTGGTGGCTGTGGGAGGACGCTTGTCGCCGATCCGTGGCGGCTGGTCTGAGGCGCTGGCCCGCGCCGCTGCTGCTGCCGCCTGTCCATCTGACCGGACGCTGCCGCCGCCCATCTCCGTCTCGAAAGTCGCTGGCATCATCCTTTGTGACCCTATGTCTTATTTGTTTATGTCAGCTTGTTTTCATCATGTTTTCATAACCTTGATGGCGCTACCCCAAACCTTTCCTAACATAACAATTAACACCTCCTACCCTCTAACATAACTGTCTCATCCATTCTACCCCTCCCTAATGGTAACGCCATCTACATCTACTGTTTTGTTCCATTTTTTTCTACCAATTGTTTGCTGTTTCACCATTTTAGTTTATCTTGCTCTAATATACCGCCGGTGGAATCCGTTCAAACAACAACAACAAAAATGTCCCTTTAAGTTTCGAGACGTTAAGCCTAACAGTTTAGGAGTGGCAATAAAAAAAGCACTAGGGGGCAAAATCTACCCCTGCAGGTATTAGAGTCAAGGTGTGAATATTAAAGTCAAAACAAAATCTAGGCGAGACACTTATCGATTCGCATTGCTTATAGACATATTTTCTCTAATTAATAATGGCGATGGCTTTCATGTTGTTCGACAAACAAAATTACCAATGCAAGGTCAATAAATGAACGTCAATGACCAAGACAGGCCAATCTGCCACGTTGCTTGCAATTGACGTCACTGCATTCAGAGTGTGTATTGCATCAGTATTTCTGTCGGGCTCAGATCCCTGCATGCATCGAGTGTCTGTTTATGCTCCCACTCAGAGCTGAATTTCAGTGATGAGTTCAATCTCTAAGCACAAAAGCATATCATAAACAATATACCGTTTCCAGGATATAGAACCGCCAAAAGGCACCAGAAACATGTGTCATAATACAAAGCATTACAACTTTATTTATTTCACCTTCCCCGACCTGAACTCGACCTGAAGTCCATAAAATATCCCAAATACCTGAAAGTAAGCATTTTCTATGCATTTAGCTGCCAAAACGAGTGTGCTTCATGTTTCGCATGACGAACTTATGTTGTCATTCTATAATGACTTCTGTGACCTGACCTTGACATATGCTTAGTACAGTAGCGGTGGAAGGTAAATTAGAACAGGGGGGCAAACAAAACGGGTCGCCCCTTACCGATAGGCGCCCTACAAATATATAAAACAACTCTCATGTGTTGCGGTTGTTTCCTTCAAACATTTACCTCGCTCGACAAAGTGAGAGAGCCAGGTCATTTTGCAGCGCCCTGGTGCAGACCACCAGGGCGCTCCTCACTAGGGTGTCTTCCGGACCAGATCACGAAGGCGCCCCTGGCCAGGTCACCTCCCAGATTACCAGCGGCGCCCTCGGCCTAGGCCCGTCTCAGACCGCCAGTGGCGCCACTGACTAGGCCACCTCTAATAAATCAAAGGG
>JARFNZ010120136.1:0-12414 GCA_031763405.1 Balanus nubilus | reverse complement strand
GGTTTAGGGGTGGCAATCGGAACACCACGGGGGGGGGGGCAGAATCTGCCCCCGCAGGGAATAGGGTTAAGACCCTGAAAAGAGGTTTCCAGAGGTTTCCAGAGAATAGCTGTTTCCAGCACCACACTACTCTGCCGAGTTCATAACCACATTGAGCCGAAGATCACCTCAGACGGCTCAGATTATTACCTATGTGTAAGGTGGCAGTTTGGCCCGCCCGATACCTTCTGTCCGGCCAGGTGACCCTCCCGGGTCAGAAGCCGCCCTGCGCTCACCCTTGACCTGTCCCCTCTCCTCGCCAGACTGGAGGAGTCGCTGCAGCCGCTGTTTGACCGGGAGGACGGCCGGGTGAGGCCCGTCTGTCTGCCGTCCGCCGCCTGCGGAGGCCGGCGGAACAGCGCCGCCTGCTTCCCAGGCCGCTCCGCCGTGCTGGCCGGCTGGGGCGTCTTGGCTTCCTCGAGTCCCGACCGGCCTCCGGTGATTCACTACGTCCACGTACCGGTGGTCAGCAACGAGCAGTGTTACAAGAGCTACGCGGCGCTGGGTCTGAGGGTCACCGACAAGATGATTTGCGCCGGACTGCACGAAGGCGGCAAGGACACGTGCCAGGTGAGACCGGCCCGGCCCGGGCAGGGGGCGGGGAGGACACGTGCCAGGTGAGACCGGCCCGGGCAGGGGGCGGGGAGGACACGTGCCAGGTGAGACTGACCCGGACAGGGGGCGGGGAGGACACGTGCCAGGTGAGACCGGCCCGGCCCTGACAGGGGGGCGGGGAGGACACGTGCCAGGTAAGACCGGCCCGGACAGGGGGGCGGGGAGGCAGGGAGGGAAGGGAGGGAAGGTGGTAGGGAGGCAGGGAGGCGGGGAGAGAAGGAGGCCTGAGCGGCTCGTTCGCCAGCTGCTATGTATAGAGAGTCGCCCGCTGAGTTGCATGGTCAGGAAATGACTTACAACGGTCACTTTGTCGAAGGTATTTATTCATTGGTACTGCATATTTGCGGCAGGATATTTTTCACGTTAATTTTCACTAAGCATAAACGACATTTTTACGTCTACATACACTGAGATAAAACTTAACTCGGGTGAGCCAAACTAACCCAGATACTACGATGAATGCACAGGCATTACTCATGCTTACCAAGTCATTCATGAGGTATCTGGGTTATTTTTTCTCCCCTGAGTAGCCTTCAGTGTATCCTGGCATTGATATTGCAAATCAGGCTGTGCAGGTTGTGCTCGATGAACGGAATCGGCGGCGATCAGCGCTTCGTGCACCTGACCTGAACTGAGCTGTCGTTTGTAGGGAGACAGCGGCGGCCCGATGATGATGAAATCCGCGGAAGAAGTGTTCACCCTCTCCGGAGTGGTCAGCTTCGGCAGGGGCTGCGCCGAGGCCAAGTACCCAGGAGTGTACGCTCGCGTCTCAGGTGGGTGCAACTCGAAGTCTTGCAGAGGGCAGCACTGGTGGGCCTCGATGTGACAGATGGCAGCACAGTATGGTTTTGTCGGCAGCATTGAGCAATTCTAGGTAGCGAGGAGGCAGGGCAAAGGTAACGACCAGAGGCGCACACTGCACACATTTACACCATCAACTGTCGAACACTGATTCGCCAATGGCTGGTTTTTCACACACAAGTGTTGGACGATCTCCTTTGAAATGCGAAACAATAATAAGCCAAATAATTCGCCATTTCATAATTATCTACCTGTGATATCGCAATCACACATACGATGACAACTTCTTGACAAGTCAAGCTGCCAAGCTAAAGCCATTTCTGCAGCTTTTCCACATAAGTTATGCCTGTCTTAGGCCTGAGTCTTCCTGTGATTGACGGATGAACTCCGTTTTCAGAGTTCCTGGACTGGCTCCAGCAGCAAGCAGGGGAGTTTGGGACGGCATAATGCCATCTGAGGTGCTTCTGACCGGCCCGCCAGCGGCCAGGAGTTGGCCACCTCCCGGCTCCAGCGCAGTTCGACTAGCAGGAATCTTCCACTGCCGGGAACTTGTCGGCCGCTGGATCAGCTACGTCCAACGTAACGCCCGCCGTCTGGCCATGCCTAGGGCGCCGTCTGGCCATGCCTAGGGCGCCGTCTGGCCATGCCTAGGGCGCCGTCTGGCCATGCCTAGGGCGCCGTCAGCCTTCCGTAAGGTCGGCAGATGCGCCACCATATAGCTGCTGGGGTTGACCTACCTATGTGAACTTAAAGTTGACCCACGATTAGAGACGCATGGGTGACTGGCATTATTTGAAACAGCATCGACATGATTCGATGTCTACCGGCTCGTCTGCCTCGCTTGTTTACACGTGTAAACTAAAAAAATACACGCCTGGATGCGATGAGAGTATTTGGAGTGGCGCTGCAGTTTTCGAGACATTCGCAGACAAGGTAAACGGAGAGTGACCCGCTCTCTACACGTAGTTGTATACATACATACACCCCTAGTAAGAATGACGGACGCTAGTTTTTTTCGGCTGTCGTATCCATGTGACTGAATGTAGTTGGAAACTGGTGAGTCAGCGAGGCTCACGTCACGACTGCTGTGCCTGTCTCATCACCACAGCTCGGCGTCACCCCCGCTCACCCGAGCAGAGTGACCCGGTCCGAACCCCGAGACCAGGGGCCCACCGACTGAGCGAACCATGAGCGACAAGCTTGGACGTGCGGAAATACTGAGCCGGCACGTGCCAGAGTGCCCAATGCTACCCTGCAGAAGACAAACTTCCAAATAAACAGATCGTCATTTATTTGCACATGAAGGGCGTATCATTCCACTTAAAATACCAACAAACAAAATAATTCAGCGAGTGGCCATAAAACCTGTGCCGGGCCGCGGCCGTCGCCTGGCCGCCGGCTACCGGACTGGCCGGGCAGGGCTGGACACTGGCCGGGCAGGGCCGGACACTGGCCGGGCAGGGCCGGACAGTGGACACAGCCGCGCCGTACCAAGCGCCGGAATGATACGAGTAAGCCGCCCCGGCACCCAGCGACCGTACCGCAGACAGGGAGAAGCCTACCCGCCCCCAGGCGGCCACGGACACACACACACACAGACAGACAGACACACAACGGCCGATATCACAGAAGGGAAGACCTGGCACGGCTGAGCAGTGCGGCTGAAGCCGGCCGGCCGGGAGTCGGGTGCTGGTGCTGGCGCTGCGCCATACCGGAATACTGGCAGTCCCGTGTGCAACTACTGGCTCAGCTTTGACTCAAGGAGATGGTGAAAATTTGCCAAGGCGACTCATTCTTGGGTCGACTTAAGAGTGAGTCGACTCATTCCTTGACGTAACGACACCAAAAGTAGTTGGGGGAAGGTGCGATCGGGGATGTTTTGAAGTCATTCTTTGCGTGCAACGCCGCAGACGTAATGTTAACTCTGACAAATCTCGAAAAACTGAAATGTACAAGTCACTACATTATCTCATTTGACTCAAGAGAATGAGTCGACTCAACTTTGAGTTCAGTGACATCCCGATGACTTTAAGTCTGACTCAAGTGAGAATCCCTGTGACACAACTACAACAACTCAACAGTATTGAGCCGAGTGTTGAGTCAACACCTAAATTTTCCAAGCCGACTCACCTTTGACAACTCATTTGAGTCAAACTTTCCTCAACGACTCAGAATCAAGCACAACTCTGGCTGCCGTGTCACGATACTGACTTGGGACGAGGAGAGATGGCAGGATCGAACATTGGAGAACTCGACAAATGAGCCGGCGATTGGCACCACTCCCACAGCCTGAAATATAACGTACCGCCCCGACACCTAACAGGCCGACTTCGGCCACACTCCGATGGACTCGTACACCGCGCGGCCTCGCGGTGGCCCGCCTCGTGGCAGCACATCACTCTGACGTCATCACCAGTCTGACGTCATCACCAGTCTGACGTTGTCACCATAACGCCAGCACCATTGTCGCCACACTCTGGCCTCAGATCTGTTCCGACGGCGGGCGGTTTACCCACAGGAAGTCCTCCGTCTGGGAGAACTCAGCAGCGGCTGCGCTAGGCGCTGGGAATGCCTGTGCTGTGTCTACGCTCGGAGCATCGTGGGGCGCCTCGCAGCCGGCGCCGGCAGATGGCGGCACGAACTGTGACCTCAGGATGGACGGCGTCGGCGGCACCCCAGCAGACGTCACTGCACGGGGAGCACCGCTCAGACCTGACAGAGCTCCGCGGATGCCGCCCCGGCTGGCCACCGATGGGTCGAGAGTCCGGCGGTGCCACTCCGCTGAGTTCCGACCGGGCTGGCGGCGGTGCGAGTCCTCCAGCCAATCACACCACCTCTCCCTGTCAGGCCCAGCCCATCACACAGCTCCTCCCACAGCTCCAGGTATCAACAGCTACCCCAGCTTCATTCTTCACCCACAGGGCGGCTGCGAGGCGACCACCACCTCCGCCGTCTGTTTGCCTCTGGCCGTCCGCAGCTCCGGCCTCCACCAGCGCCACACTGCCGCCGCAGCGGCGGGTCACAGCGGCACGTTTGTTCCTCATGAACCCCTCCCTGGGGAGTTTGTTCCTCGTGAACCCCTCCCCGGGGAGTTTGTTCCTGATGAACCCCTCCCCGGGGAGTGGCCCGTCCCCCGGGGACCTCAGGCCGGCGGCTGGAAGTTGGCGTCCGTCTCCACCCCGTGAGCGAAGATGAGCACCACTCCGGGCTCGAGGATCATGTCCTCGTTCATGTGCTGGTTCTCGCAGGCCATCACGATGACGGCCTGTTTGCCGGGGATGCGGCGACAGACGTAGTTCTCGTAGTGCCGCCGGTTGGCCTGCCGCGTCTCCAGCGTGGATAGACCTGGTGGAGGGGGGGAGGGGGGCGTTAGGAGGACCAAGGGGGTCACAGGTCAGAAGAGGTAACTGACGGAGGCAGGGGAGATGAGGCACAGCAATACCACACCGGGTACAAGTGGGCTAAGATGGACACTGAAGGACAGGCTGTTCACCTCAGCACAAAACTGGGATAGTACCCCGTGTTCATCGCATTATGGCTTTTTGTGAATATTCATAGAACCCACAACAAAATAAACCACTCGTACATTTCAATACATTATTAGGTCAGTTAACGTCAAACTTAGAGTTGGCATCAGCTTGGAGACTGCTGCGTCTTCTGCTCGGTCCCTGAGGTCGCCCCAGCCCCAGCGGTCGGGGGAGAGGGAGGGGGATCTCACCAGTGGGCCAGCGGCGCTCGTGTGAGTTGTCCATCAGGTCCTCGATGATGTGAGGTGGCGAGCCGGACTCACACAGCGCCCGCTGGATCACCACCTGACGGCACAGTCACCACCTGACGTCACAACCATCACCTGACGCCAAAATCACCACCTAATGTCACAATCACCACCTGACGGCACAATCACCACCTGATGGCACTATCACCACCTGATGGCACAATCACCACCTAATGTCACAATTACCACCTGACAGCACAAACATCACCTGACTGCACAAACGCCACCTGATGTCACAATCACCACTTGATATCACAATCCCCACCTGATGTCACAAACACCACCTGACGTCACAACCATCACCTGACGTCACAATCACCACCTAATGTCACAATCACCACCTGACGGCACAATCCCCAGTCAGTCACCATGGGACGGTGGAGTCACTTTTCACCTGCGCGCAGCTGACCCCAGCTCGACTATGCACAGGAGGACACATAGCGGTCGATTCTTGGAGTTAAGATTACAAAAAGACAAGTGACGCAAGGTGACAAGGACAGAATGACCGCAAGTATTAGAAGAACGTGCATACAGTGCGTCTCAGAGGTCATTCAACAGAGTCAAAGTAAGCATTCACAATCACTGGCACAGCCGGCAGCTGGCACGTCTGCAGCGTCGTCACAGGAGCACTGCGCGGCAATAAGGGCCGACACACAGGATATCGTGCGCCGGCCTCCCATTTCCAAAGCCGCGCTCTGCGTGGACGCCATTAACGCCTGGCTGCTGCCCTACGACGGCTGTAGGAAGTCGGACCTGCCAGTACCTGTCGGACCTGCCAATACCTGTCGGACCTGTCGGTACCTTGAGCACGGCGTCCGGCGTTGAGATCATGCCTCCCCAGCGGGTGACGCGGGCGCGCGGCAGGGAGGCCGACCACCGCACCACCTCGTCCTGCTCCATACGGTCCGCCAGAGTGCGCATGCGCGGGTCGCTGCCGCGCATGGCGTGCATAAACTCCTGTCGGCGCAGACGGGGTGCGGGGGCTGGCGTCAGAGGACGCGGGGATACACGTCCAGTGGTGGACGGCTCTCCTGAGGGGGGGGGGGGGGGTCTGAGCTGGGAGGGATGGGATTGAGCAGGGGGTCACAGATGACGTCAGCCAGACGGGATCTAGCAGAAGAAGGTACCTCCCGTTAAATGGGGCATGGTAACTGGTATACAATTATACATGTCTGCTATTAGGCTGCTGAGGAAAAGGTAAGGACACACTGACCCATTTGCATTTATGTGCCGTATATTTTTAAAAGGCATTAGGTCCAAAGCGTTTTTCGAAATTGGTATTTAATGGTATTGGTAATTGGTATTGGTATCCAATTGGCAACTGTATTTAAAGCAAATCGACTGCTAAGTTGTATTTTATTCATTTGCATTGGATAAGTCAGCAATTTTTAGTGGAGAGCACTGTTGGTCATGTGCCTTTCGAAAATCAATGAGCTATAAGAGCATTAACGCACAATGCACCCTCGCCATCAACCCGACAACCGACTGTGCCTGCGCCGCGGGCCGCGTCCCACCTTGACGAGGTTGAGCTCCCGCAGCTGCTGTCCGATCTGGAACTTGTTGTCGGCCAGCTCCTGCTGCAGGGCGGTCAGCGTCTGGCTCTGCCGCTCCACCACCGCCCGCAGCTCCCGCACACAGTTGTGCTCCTGGGCAGAGTCAGGTCAGAGATCAGAGGTCAGAGGTCAGGGGTCAGAGGTCAGAGGTCAGAGGTCAGAGGTCAGAGGTCAGAGGTCGGAGGTCAGAGGTCAGAGGTCAGAGGTCAGAGGTCAGAGGTCACAGGTCAGAGGTGAGAGGTCACAGGTGAGAGGTCACAGGTCAGAGGTTACAGGTCATCTGCCAAAGATCAGAGGTCACATCACAGATCAGAGGCCACAGGTCACAGGTCAAATATCAGAGGTCACAGGCCATAGGCCATGGATCACAGGGCACAGGTCACGGACCAGACTGCAGACCTCACGCCACTCACAGGCCACATGTCACAGATCAGATGCCAGGTCACAGGTCAGGTCACAAATCACACACACGGTTATGCTTCTGGTTTATGCCAGGTCATAGGCCATAGATCACAGGTCACAGGCGAGAGACCAAGTCACAGGTCACCAGTCACACATACGGGTTGTGTCACTCAAGGTCATGGGCCAAAGGTCAGATCAAACACAGTGCTCCTGGGGCAGACCAGGTAGCATATCAGAGCTTGTGCACTGTGGAGTTGCACGACCAAACGACACGATGACCCAAACCAAACGAGGCCGGGAGCAGTCGTGACGTCACGCACCTTGACCTCGTCCATGGGGACGACCATGCCGCAGCCCTGCTCACACTCGACGGGCCGCTTGGGGTTGTGTTCGCACTCCTTGAGGTGGCTCTCGAGCCGGTCCAGGTTGATCACCACCGAGCAGCCGTACTGCTGGTTGTCGCACACGATCAGCAGTCTGACGGCAGCAGGAGCCGGAGTCAGCAGGAGAGGGGACGGAGTCAGCAGGAGAGGGGGCGGAGTCAGCAGGAGAGGGGGCGGAGTCGGCAGGAGAGGGGGCGGAGTCGGCAGGAGAGGGGCGGAGTCAGCAGGAGAGGGGGCGGAGTCAGCAGGAGAGGGGACGGAGTCAGCACAGGGGGGGCGGAGTCAGCAGGAGAGGGGCGGAGTCAGCAGGAGAGGGGCGGAGTCAGCAGGAGAGGGTCGGAGTCAGCAGGAGAGGGGGCGGAGTCAGCAGGAGAGGGGCGGAGTCAGCAGGAGAGGGGCGCAGTCAGCAGGAGAGGGGGCGGAGTCAGCAGGAGAGGGGCAGAGTCAGCAGGAGAGGGGGCAGAGGATGCAGGAGAGTCACCAGGGGTGTCAGCAGGAGTCAGAGCAGCAGAGAAGTCAGCAATAGCCGGCGGTGGCGGAAGACTGGCCGAGACGGACATCAATGCCGTGAGCTCGTCACGTGACTCGGTGTGCCAATTATGGAGACACATCGGCTCTAACGTTCGTCCTCATCCTTCTGTTATAGTAGCTTTAATCACTGTGAATGTCTCCTCGACATCAGAAGCCACCATATGAATTGTGGATGTTGTTGCATGCCAAATAAATAAAAGTCATTTTTTATGATTGTGGCTTGAGAACACCGCAACAAGATAGTAAATGACTCTGTCGCTTGCAGTATCTTAATTTCTGCTATGGCCATAATCTGGCAATCTGCCCCTCCAGATCTTAATCAGCGGTCACACAACGCACAAACCACATATGGCAGCACAGAAGGCCCCAGCGGGCACCGGGCGCTCGTAGCGTGCCCCACCTGGCGAGCAGGTTGCGCAGTATGCGGGGGACGGGTTTGAGCTGGGCGGCTGTGATCTCCTGTCGGTCGACGGGGCAGATCTGCTGCCGGGAGAGCCACTCGGTGATGCAGCCGCGGCAGAAGGCGTGCTCACAGGCCGGCGCCTGGAGCGGGGCACGCGGGAGGCGCAGAGAGAGGTCAGTACGACACGGAGAGGGGTCAAGGAGAGAGGTCAGTACGACCCGCGGGAGACGTCAAGGAGAGAGGTCAGTACGACCCGCGGGAGACGTCAAGGAGAGAGGTCAGTACAACACAGAGAGAGGTCAGTACGACACGGAGAGAGACTGTAAGGAGAAACGACCGCATAGCAAGCATGCATAGTACTAACGTCATGGAGATGTCGGCATCACACCTAACAGAAAAACGTTATCGTAGCAGATAGTACCGTCACAGAGATGGAAGACAAGAGACAAGCACAAGCAGAAATGAAAGCGAAAGCGTCATTTATCATGCAACTGACAGACCATGTTCCACAGCGACTCATGTTCATCTGTAGCTGCCTATGAACAAATCTCATCATGGTATCTGGATGTCATCATAGACAGTACAACACGTGAATACTCCCACATTGTTTAATATTACGAATTAGTAAAATCTGTTATCTTTGAAACATCCCAAGTAAAAATAAAGCATCATCCATCCCCCCTCCATTCCATGTCATACCTGGACGGGATCCTCCAGCACGGAGGAGCAGATGGGACAGATGAGCTCCTCATCAACAGTCCCCTCGAACCGGTTACTGTCGATACCCATGGCTTCAGCACAAACAACTGTCAAATCAGAAACACCCATCACTCTATGGTATTACATGTGAAGTTAGAAATAGCCAACATGTTTTATGGCAGATTTTATTGTTTTAATGCCTACAGAATGATAGGACAAGGTATGGATGCCCATCAGGCATCCATTCTTATCCACATTGATAGGTTATGCATGAGCATTTTTTTATGAAATCCACATTGATTTTGGGAAAAAAATAGCTATCAAGAGTTATAAAAGAACATTAAAGAAAATCACACATCAGCTATGTGAACCTGGTCTGACATGCACTTCTGAGAACAGCCAGGATAACTGTGTGATCAAGAGCTGGGAGCGATTATTATTACAGGTCCCATCACCACTGGTAATATGTTTGCACTTCTATCTCATGGAAATGTCAAGAACTCACTTAACGCAATGTGTGTAACTGTGTTAAAACAAATGGTGAAATTGCATTGATCTTGAGTGCTTATTTCCAGTCATAATATACAATGCTAACGACAGACACATCCTTCCCACCATTCAGTCTTGAAGTCATGTGCCCACCCCACTGCCCATGCCAATTGCATATATATCAGCATACTTTTGGCTTCTTAGGCACATCTGTCAGCAATTGCTATCAATAACCAAAGAGTGTCCATTTGTAACATTCTACTTCAATTTAGTTTATGAATATATTGTTAACTGAGTTCAATTATGAACAAGTAATGGTAATGTGAGACAATGTGTGCCTTTGGTAGATATTCATATAAATATAGCATAATGCACATCATTTAGTTGTGGTCATGCTGCACTGAGCATATCCAATATATCATCTAACTTGAACTTTGAAGAGCATTGGAGGAAAAGGCTTCAGGGGTTGAAGGCAAACCCCACATGGCAAAGCAAGAGATGGTTGTCACAAGATCATCACATCTAAGACAAATCTTGTTTTCTTTAAAGAACATATTTTTTTCCAGTCAGAGTTTGGGAGTACAAAATGTGTTGGTGCATTTGGAACCAACAAATGTGAACTTTTCCAATACTGGTCCTAGATCTCCCATTTTGTTAGGTAGGTAGCAAAATGCTTATCAGCAAGAAAACACTGTCCCCCAAATCTGCAGATTAATATTCCATAGTTTTGCTGTCATTGTTTTTATCAATACAAGATCAAAGTTTGAAATAGGTGTTGTGTTTTAAACATAAGAAAAACATTATCCATCAGCTGTTATTGCATTGTTATTGGATATGCACTATGTCCTCTTGAGCCCAAAGCTCTGACCTGCATCTTAATGGTCAGTTTGTGACATGGTTGGCAACATTGCTGTTTCATGCATCCTCGTATGCATTTTGTACTCTTTTGATTTTTTTTTACTATTTAAATGGGGGAATATAAGAATAGTTTCTCCTATATGAGTAACAACATTTGATTCAATTTATCCAACTGGATCATGCTCTGGAGACTTAAAGCCTAAAATACAAAAAGAGTACAACTACAAAATGCATACCAGCAAACAGCAACTTTGCCAACCATGGTTTGTGAAGAATCACAAAACACACATGATTTTGGGGGGTGCAGGCATCCAATCTAAGTCTTAAAGCTCCTGGGCGATATCCCACAGCTCTCCTTGGACAATGGCAGCACCGTCTGCTGCTCTCTCTCTGCTCAAGTTGTGACCCCAAGAAGGCCTGAGAGTGGGTCTGTTCCAGTGGCTCCTCCAACATCCTCAAAGCTCCTCAAACCTCCTCTGTGCATTCCAGTGGCTCCTCTAACCTCCTCAAAGCTCCTCCATGCATTCCAGTGGCTCATCCAACCTCCTCAAAGCTCCTCCGAAGCTCACCCCAAATCTCCTCAAACCTCCTCCAGAATGGAAGGTGGTTTTTTGGATGAGGTTGTGGTAGACATAGGTGGCGCAGTTCATACATACTAGATCTTGACATTTGTTGTCATTATCTATGAACAGTTTGAGTGTGCCAAAATTGCCTACCTTTCCTTTGCACAAACAGCTGATTTATCATCTGACATCGTTCCAGTGGTCACAAAAATCTGAGCAAAAACAATCCTCATCAAACCTCCTCGAAGCTCATCTCATCTTTTTCTTGAGAAGCGACTGGAACAGACCCTATATCTCCTCAAACCTCCTCTGAAATAGAAGGTGGCTTTTTGGAGGAGGTTGTGGTGGACATTAGTGGAGCTGTTCATAAATATGCAATCTTCATATTTTTGGAAGGAATGTTGCTGATTTATGGATGCTAAGAGCATGTCAAAAAAATTCAAAACTGCCTACATTTCCTATGCACAAACAGCTGATACCTCCTCATAAACTTACTCGATTGGTCACGGAAATCGGAGCAAATGACCCTCCTCAAACCTCCACAAAATTCATGTCATCTTTTTTTTAGGGGTGACTCAGACTGGAACAGACCCAAGACTCCTCTGGTCTGTGTATTGACAGGTCAGGTGCACAGAAACATGCAGGCACCCCATACAAGTGCTGTCAGCATGTCACTCAGGCACCCCATACAAGTGCCGTCAGCATGTCACTTTGTATTCTATTCCACGCCTCACAACTGTAATCGATGTTAAGGGATATACAGTTTAAAGTTTGGATTTCCAATATTTGTGTTTTCGCGTCTGTCTACTCACCTCTCACTGACACAGCAACAAATTGGCTTCGATTCTGAAAGACAAAAACCTATATAGCCTTGATAAAACAATCGTGGAAAATAAACCATTCCCGGACGTAAACAGTAGGCAAATGCGGCGTGATACCATGTCGTTTTTGTCGCACACGGTATATAAAAATACTGCCAAATACCATGTTCGTGAAGTTAGCGGCAGCGGCATCACACGGTTCCAGCGACCACCTCCGATTTTCACCAAAATTCGCATATAGGTCAATGACACCAAGCTAATTAAAAAAATCAGGTCCATTTTGCGATAGCAGTCGACCTTCAAGGTCAAATTCAAGGTCAAACGAAGGGGAACGCTTTACAACTTAAAGTTACCGTCCAATTGCAAAACTAATGGTCTCAAACGATTCATTGAGTCAAATTCTATCGTGAGCGAGACATTCAGCATTCTAGGTCATGACCTTCAAGGTCAAATTCAAGGTCAAACGAAGGGGAACGCTCTAG
>JARFNZ010120125.1:0-12415 GCA_031763405.1 Balanus nubilus | reverse complement strand
ATTGATGACGTCACGCAATTGAATTGCAATTTGTGGCCGTTCTAGACCACCTACGAAAAAAACAAATGACACCATTAAAATCCTGGGACAAAACTGGTCCAGAAACATATGTTTCGTTTTACAAAATGTGTTTCAAAATTTGACCTTTTTGACCTGACCTTGACCTGACCTTAACTCAAAATTGGGTCATAATACAAAATGAACCTTACCATCGCATTCTATGTCTGAAACTACCCATAAAACATGTGTCACACGCTTTTATGAAACTTCTCCACTTAGTGACCTTTGTGACCTGAGCTTGACCTTTGACCTTTGCTTAGTACCGATTTTCACTCATGTAGTACCTCCACAATACCTTTCAAAGTACTTTGGATGAGTTAGTGAACAGAGCTACGGAATGTAATGTCTCTAAACCCTTGATGCTAAAACGCTCATTTTTGACCTTTGACCTGACCCATGACCTTGCAACTTAAATTTTAAGATCTCAAAAGAAGCGCCTCATTAAGAGCTTTCGTTTGCCGCTTTGCGCGTCTCTCTACGGCCATTAGTTCTCAAGTTATGGGCTGGGGGCGTTTAACGCCTCCCCCAGCAAGTCGAAGGTGGCGAAATGCCCCAGCGACTGCCGGGTTAAGTCTCATTTAACCCATCATAGACCAGGATTTAGTCCCAACACCATTGAGTGGGGGCGAGGACAATTTTATAATCTCGTTATTTTCTGAACCAATGATCGCAGCGAGACACGCGACGAGGCATTCGAAAGCTCTCAACAATTTGCATCCCAAGCACATACATGTTTTAATTGAGGTCACATGTCAGGTCAAGGTCCGGTCAAATCGGATATTTGCGCGTTACGGGCCGAGGAAGCCGCCAAATGCGCAGCTCTGGGTCCAAACTAAGCTAAGAGCTCTCAAATGTATGGTGAAGGCATTGCATAAGTATACTCTACAGGCCGACAGGGGGAACCTCTACAGACCGACAGGGGGAACATCTACAGGCCGACAGAGATGAACCTCTACAGACCGACAGAGAGGAGCCTCTACAGGCCCGACAGGGGAACCTCTACAGGCCGACAGGGGAACATCTACAGGCCGACAGTGGGAACCTCTACAGGCCGACAGAGGGAACCTCTACAGGCCGACAGAGGAACCTCTACAGGCCGACAGAGGAACCTCTACAGGCCGACAGAGAGGAACCTCTACAGGCCGACAGGGGGAACATCTACAGGCCGACAGAGATGAACCTCTACAGGCCGACAGAGGAACCTCTACAGGCCGACAGAGAGGAATCTCTACAGGCCGACAGAGATGAACCTCTACAGGCCGACAGGGGGAACCTCTACAGACCGACAGAGGGGCCCACTCCATACTGACAGACCCACATGTATTTTAGCCTATTTGTTTTGCCTAATGAAACGCCCCAAATATCACCGAGTCTTCAATACTCCAGGGACAATATTTTATCACAGCCATACCAGACTTTCGGTAGTTGAGTCAAGTGCACGAATATCTTCAAATATACAAGGGATGCCGTGAATATTCCGTCCGTGTTAGGTGTACCCGTCCAAAGATCATCACACCACCCCTCGCAGACCAATCAGCACACTGCGCCCAGCTGGTTTGAAATGTCTCTGCCCCAACCCCCTCCTCCCCAAGAGCAGGCACGAACAGGTGTTGAGATAACAGTTACTGAAATGAGTGTATTCCTAACTCCTTCAACCGGCAAGACATCCGACATCACTCATCACAGCGCTTTTGTACACTTCCAGCCTTGTCTACAAGTTCAAATACACACAGAGTCTGACAGCATGGCTGGTGCGTGTGGGATTGGAGCAAAGATGAACCATGATCGATCCACGGGAGTGGAGCAAGATGATCAGTGATGAAGTAAGAACGGAATGGAGATAAAAGATGAGCGAGATGGCACGACTGGAGACTCACCTCGAGCAGGGCCGGGGAAGGCGGGTCGGTCTCGGGTCGGGCGGGCGGACGGACGGGCGGGCGGGCGGGCGGACAGATTGGTGACTGGTGATCTCTTGGTGACCGGCCGGTCGGAGAGGCCGGCGCGGCCAGGACTTGGAACTGGCGATGGGCCAACGGACGCGCCCTCGGGCGCCTCTAGGTCACGGATGAGCGGCCCACGGTGGAATCTTCAACCCTCTGGTACACCGACAGATATTGCGGGTAGGTTTGGGTGGTTTATTGTGGTAATGGACGCCGGGGAGGAGACAGGACAGCCAACACAAATCGCGGCACGCCGGTACAAAAATATGACACACTCCGCCCGGCTGGGGGCAGCGGGAGCCGTCGGTGTGGTCTGCCTTCCCGGGAGACCGCGCCCGGCCCGGCTCTGACGCCTGGCCTCGACGGCTCGCCACAGTCCAAACTTTTCCGCACGTGATGCAACCGCTCGCGAGCCGCTGCAAAATTCACGTCCGCTCGCCTGTGTCTTCTGGGCTGGGAAAACGCAGCGAAGCATCCTGGCGGGGCGCCTCGCGATGCGAGCAGGCGACTGGACTGGACTACTGAAGCGTGCCTCTAGCAGCGAAACTCCCGACCGCTCCCAGACAGCGGCCCGATCTCAGAGCCGACCGCAAACGGTGGCCCTCTGGACATGATTCTAAGAAAACCGCAGTAAACTCACGTGGAAAGCCAGAAAATAACCGTCAATGACGTAACCGAGCACTACAAAACCACGCGCAGTAACAAGGCCAATGTAAATGTCAATCGATTCGCGATGCTAATGAAATCAGAATAACAGCACCCTGCCATCGACTCACGCGGGCCCCCCAGAGACCGACACAGGGGGAAATGACGTGACACGATCCTCCTCCTCCTCACAAATGTGAATGGAAACACAAGCGGGCAATATGTACCGCCAAGGGCTGGGATGGAGCCGCCGCCGCCACCGCGTGGCCCGCGCCGCTACTCAGCGCTCTACAATACACATCTAACGGCCACCGGCGGCGTGCACGTGCAGCCAGCACGTGCGGGCGGGCGGCGCGGCGCGGGAGACGGGACCCGGTCGGGATGCGACGGGACACCGGGGGATGTTTAGTACGGCTGGAACTTGTTACGCTTCTGGTCGCGCGGGGGCGACGAGCCGCCGGGCGGCGCGCGCATGCCTCGCGACGCGTACGGCTTCTTGTGGACGCCGGTGGTCTGTACGGAGCCGTTTCCGCCGAGCAGCTCCTGCAGGCCGCCCAGCGAGCTCAGGTTGATGTTGGTCAGGGCAGAGAGGGCGTTGAGAGCGCCGGGGTTCTTGAGGAGGTTGGCCAGCGGGATGGCGGAGGGGTTGAGCGCGCCGGCGGCGGGTTGAGCGCCCTCCTCCTCACCGCCCTGGGCACCCTCCAGGTTGGCTTTGTGCATCTCCACGCTGCAGGGACAGAGAGAAGGTGGGGCGGGGCCGATCAGGACGGGCGGGAGGGCGGCGGACACCGGCGGACCACGGACAGAAACAAAACAAAAACACCACGACCGGCATGCGGTCCGGCGGGACGGCGGCAGAGGGGGGCTGTGGAAGGAAGATGCGCTTGAGCTTAGTGGACAACCGAGTCGAAAGAAAATTAACTGAACAAACCAAAACCGAAACCAAAATATCCAGAGAAGGAATATATTAATTAAATAGGGAAACAGGAAAATGATGTTCGGGAACCAGATTTTGTAATGTGCAACTTGTTCCGCGTCAGATATTTTTAATGTAAGGTAGTAGGTAGTGGCAAGAAAGTACAGATATGATGCAGCATATTAACAGATTAATTTTTTTTGGGGGTAAGTGACTGATATAGGTTGGGTGCCAGAGGGTGGGGCAAAGCTGAAGGTGAAATGATCACAAACTTGAGTCTGTAACGTCATTCGCAAGGAACAGGAGCATTACAGCACTGAAAGGCATGGCGCCTGGGAGCCAGCCCTCGGGAGCTGCGGCTGGCAAGGTCCTGTGGGAACATGATTATGAAGGTACTCGGGACCTGAGCCTAAACAATGGTCACAGGAGCAGGTCAAACTGACAGGAACAGCAGAATTCAGGTGCAATAACAGGTCAGGGTACAAGCCAGGAGCTGCAGAATTCAGGTACAGGTCAGATTACAGGAACTGCATAATTCAGGTACAGGTTACATGACAGGAGCTGCAGAATTCGGGTACAGGTCAGATTACAGGAACTGCAGAATTCAGGTACAGGTTACATGACAGGAGCTGCAGAATTCAGGTACAGGTCAGATTACAGGAACTGCAGAATTCAGGTACAGGTCATATTACAGGAACTGCAGAATATACCGGGACCTGTGGGAGCATGATCATAAGGTGAAGGTCAGAATTCATGGCGCGAGGGGCCAATAACGTGAGCAATGAACTGGATCGTCAGATAATGATAAGCACAAGGACAGACATGATGCGACGTGGAGTCGAGGAGCGACGTGGTCTACTCGTCAGCTAGACCACGTCAGTTTAATAAAATATCTGGTTTACCGTTTAGTTTTCCTAGCATCTACTTCAAACTGCGCGCGCAAGCTTGGATCCCCGAAGGATCCAGGAATGTTTTTTAGCTCATAGCTGTTACCAAATCATGCAGGATAAGGCTACCAACTTACAGCTCCGACCAGGGCGACTTCTAGCCCCCGCCGGAGCCTTGCACGACAGCAGCGCCGCCACCGGCCACGGAGCCGGCGCCAAGCGCTGGTGTCCATCGCCGCCGCGAGATGGCAGTGAGAGCCGGCCGGCCACCTTACCTGGTGTTGATGAGGTACTGGGCGAGCGACACCTGGTCACTGGTGCCCTTGATGGTGATGATCCGCTCCTGGTGCGTGGCGTCTTCAGTTCCGTCGTCAAACTTTGAGATGGTGATCATGGCTCCAGTGATTTGCCTGCCCAATGAGAACAAGGCGTTATGGCTGACTGCCCCAAACAGGCCGCACGTCCCAGACCTACACCATCATGAGGAACATCAGCCTTCAGTCCAGAGCAACATAATGTAAGCCACAGTGCAGCATGTCAAAACGCACGCAGCACAAACAAACACGCAGCACACACCAAAACCTTAGTCATGTACAGCATCCAAACGCTCCAGCTTTAATACACGACTGATTCCCTGCCGTACGCCGTGGAACACCAAGCATCTCCCCTCAACACTGCCACTGCCACTGCCACCATCGGGCCATCACCCACCTAATCTCGGCGATCTTGGTGCCGCCCTTGCCGATGATGCAGCCGATCAGCTCGTTGGGCACGGTGATCTCGTGTGTCTGGGTGCCGGGCCCGGAGGTGGTCTGCGGCGCGCGCAGCTGGGAGCCGGCCAGGGCCGCCAGGGCGGTCACCGCTGCCGGAGGGACGCCGCATACGTCAGCAAACATCACGGGCGTCGGAGCAAGAAGCAATAGAGCTGTTCACTCTGACGTCATTTGCCGGGAGTAGTTCAAACAGCTTACTGCACTATTGTTGAAGGCCAAAGGCCGGATATTCCAACAGAAATAAAGGGGATGTGGACTTGTGGAACTTTGTTTTAATAATGCGGCAATGCGGCATATTACACTTAGTCATGGAAACCTCTCCATCAATAACGCACTGCGAGATTATATTATGGATAGAAGGCGAACTCCACACAAGGACCCAACCAACCAAAACCGATGACCCACACAATCGCGGCGTCCAAAAGCTTCGCAAAGCAGCCCGCCAACAGAAATTAAGTGAGCTTAAGCATTCTAAATAATAATAAAATATCACAGGATCGAGATTCCTGAGCAAGCACTACGGACCTGAAATGATGGCTTGCAGTGTGTTCTGTGGTTTCTGTGTGTGTGTGGTGGTGGTGTGGGGGGGGGGGGGGCTACTGACCTGAGGTGCTGGCCTGTAGTGTGTTTTGCGGCCCACCCATGCCGCCGCCGCCGCCGCCGGCCAGGCTGCCCAGAAGACCGGCCAACGGATTGTTATTCTTGGGCTGCTGACAGAATAGTACGGGACACCGGTTAGGCTACTGACGGCGAAAACGGCGCTACAACTGTTGTACTACAACAGACTCCGAAATTACTCATATGGATACGGTTGTGCCCATTAATCCAATAGTAATACGATGTAATGCTGAGGACAATATGTACAAATGTTCTAGACACCAGATCCTCACTAACGTACAGGAAACCAGCGTATGAAAATAATACGAGACCCAATGGAAGTTACGCAAAGCGGTCAACAGCATATTCAGATAGTCCGTGAGATACGTCCCGTGTCTCTCCTGTATTTAACATACCTGGAAGCGGTTGGGTGCCGGCTCATAAGACTGAAAAAGTAAACAAGACACGTTAGAACCAATCACCAGAACCATTCAGCACACCCGACAAAAACAATTGCGCAACAAAATTATTCCGCCAAAGCCCAAACAAAACTGACATTTCTAAACCGGCTTCACCAACATTCATTTTGCATAATTCGCTTTACATTAACTGGCGGCATCTCCCGTAGAAGCAAGCTGATAATGGTCACCGTACCCATAAAGCACCAGCTAACAGAGTGCAGCTTCACTCACGTCATGTCCGCCGTATCCGCCGCCGCCATATCCGCCTCCCATCTGGTTCCCGAAGGGCGGGTTCCCTCCGAACATGCCCGGTCCGCCCGCGCCCATCTGCGGCTTCGGCCGGTACGGGATCGTGGCTCCCTTCGGCGGCGACTCCAGCATCACGCAGCAGATGTGGTAGACGCACTGCGTCAGCGCGTCGCAGCTGCCGGAGACGGTGACGGCGCGCTCGGTCGAGTTGGGCAGCATGTCGCTGGCCACCTGGATGCTGGCGCCGGTCACCTCGCGGATCTCCTTGATCTTGGCGCCGCCCTTGCCGATGAGCGAGCCGCACTGAGAGGCCGGCACGATCAGACGCATCGTGATCGGCGGCTTCGGCACGCCCGAGCCGCCACCCTGAGGGGAGAGGGGGGGGGGGGGTCCGATGGGGGGGGCGGGGAGCGGGAGGACTGACAGGCAACGGCGGACGGCCGGACGAGGTAACGATACGCTTCAATCACATTAAGATAATCATCTAAATGTGGTGTTAATCGTGGTACAATCATACTCAATTTGACATTCTTTCTCTGAAACACCTACGTTTTGGTGAAAAATAAATATAGCTCATTAGAATGAGAAGATAACAATAATATAATAAAAATATAAATAATATGGCGATAGGAACATGAACTACCACATTCATTACAGCACCAGTGAGAAGGGTTTGTAGACAGATCAAAACTCACTCCGTATTCGTTCTGGTTCCGCTCGATGACTTCCTCCAGTTTCTTGGTGATGAGCTGGAAGCCCTTGAAGATGGCGTCGGTGGTGCCGGTGACGGTGACGATCCTCTCGGGACACGAGCCGTCAGATATGTTGATCTTGGCGCCGCTCTGGCAGGCCACACAGAACAACAGGTCAGCGGAGCGCTCCGATACAGCCGGGTGAAGTTGTTATGACACCTACGAGGGAGCTCGGCCGCCAAACAACATTATGCAAGACTTGGCAATGTCCAGCAATGCCAATCACAAGGGCGGTGAAGTGCTTTTAAAATGCAAAATGAATAAAAAAAAGGAGGAAAGTTAAGTGTTAAAGGGACGAAAACAGGAAATGGTTTCAAATAAAAAGAACGGGAGATAAATGAGACGAAGGAAATAAGCTGCCGATAAAATAGCAGCTAATGGTTTCGGGCGAGCATCCAGGAGATTGGCTTACCCGCGTTTAGTAGCAGCAGTTTAGGATGAAAGGATGGTTAGGGCGCTGGGGCCGCCGAGAAGGATGGATGACGCAGCAGAATCAGTAGCTGTTAGTATAATAGAGAATCAACAGAGGTCAAACGCATGCTTCTACAGACCTGCACTACTGGATACCAGGTTATTGCATTGACCTCTATAGGACATACAGAGGTCAATAGAGGTCAACTGGTTATTGTTAGTGCATGGAGAAGTAATTCGAAGAGCACCAGGTGACCCCAGTTAGTTGTGAGTACACATTGAAATAGTTCACCTTCAAAAATGGTATTGGAATCTTACCGCACCGTTTGGCTAAATAAAAAACTATCCAGCATAATACACTCGATATTTTAGATGAGCAAGAATTCGGCTCGCGAAAGAAAGTGGGCCCCCTGGACCGAGACTATACAACCAGCTATGCAGGTACCATTCATTTGAATCCGACTGGCGGACTACTAACGCAGACATCGCTACTGACGTTAGTTAAATCCCTGACTGAACTTTGAATATGATCGGCTGGGCCACCTATTCATTCACGTGCCGAAGGACGCAGACAACCTGAGTGTGAATAAACCATGAATCCATGAATCCATGAAACCATGAAACTATTTAAATTGATAATTTTCGATCTTTCTGGATAGCTTGCACATTTTCGATCTTTCTGTCCCGAAAGGATGAAAAATAAAACTATTTTTGGCATTCGCTGACATTACTATTTTAATTTGCCCATCAAATATGTTTCAGAAGTTCGCCAAGGTGAACTATTTCCTTTAAATGCAAAATTATCATGTTACGAAGATGGCTAGTCGTTAGCGTGCCACTTGAAATACGTTATACCCTAAAGAGGCCGAGGCACGTTGTAAAAGTAAAGAGGATTAGTCAGGGGTTAACGAAATCGGGAAAATTGGTAAGCCATTGCTATTTGGTTAGGTGGTAGACAGAGGAAATGAGAACTCACCTCCTCTCTGAACCGTTTCACAATCTCTCCCTTCTTGCCAATAATGCTGCCAACCTCCTGCAAAGAAATACATTAAGCTGAACAAGGCGAAAGACAAGACCGCCATGAAAGTGAACGCCGACATATGAAATAATCAAACTCAATCACCAAGAAACAAGTAAAATTAACCAAGATCTTGCGATAAATAGAAACATTATAGCTAAAAGAGTAACAAAAAAAAGATGAACGATCCCTATTCCCTCTGGACTTCTATGTAGTCATTGGTTATTGGTACATTTAACCTTCATTTAAGAAACCATTATTAAATTCATATGCCCAGAATCTCGAGGATACTGGCATACTGGCAAATAGAACTCAAATTACGCCATCATCCTCCGACACTCAGGCCAACATCAGAGACGACCCAGTCGAAACTGGCGTCACCATTCGTCATCGGACAACCATTGCTCCTCGAAATAACACAGCGACCCGAGAGTGCACTGGGTGCGACCAGGGTACACTGGGTGCGACGAGGGTACACTGGGTGTGACGAGGGTACACTGGGCGCCCCGTACCTTGCCCTGCATCAGCAGGCGGATGGTGAGGGTGGCCGACGGCCCACCCTCAGACGACGGCAGGCTCTTCATTTCCACAGACGCCATCGCTGCTGACTTCTAAAACACGCCGACCACAGAAGGGTGCACAGCCTGCCGAGAGAATGGACACACCAGTCAGCAGGGCAATGATGATGATGATGAAGACGATGATGATATTGGAGTTTTCGGGTGCATCAACACACGCTGTCATACGGCGCCTAGTCAGTCAGCAGTGAGCAGCAATCCAACACGTGAATACATTACCAGCATTAAGATCACATATATCAACAAGGCCAGCAAAACGAACAGAAGTCACACCAATGTAGCGATAACAATTCTAAAAAACAGTCTTCCGAACTGAAAATGGTGTTTGAGATTTGAAGAATTGTTTGTTTGTTTGTTTATTGGGGGTTACGGGCGCATCGATGGCGAAGGTCATTTTGCGCCCACATATTTGAGAATTGAGACTTAATTGAGAATTAAGAATTGGGCCAGACACCCGGTTTTCACACAAGTCAAAGAGAGTGAGTCGATTGTTTTATATCGCCCAAAACATGTTTTCTACAATGCAATTGTGTTCACGTTTCAATGCGATGAAATTCATAGTGGTCTCAAATAACTGAATTTTTGCTTCATTTGTTTCGGCTCACTTCGGTATAGATATCGATGAAGGCTGTTTTTAGTAAGGTGAAGGCAAACAGACGAAATCAAATATGTAATGTGGCGCACATAAGACATTATATGACCGTGAAGACGAACGGAAATAGTAAAAAAAAAGTCGAACCAGAAAAGAGATTCTCTTTAAATCCTGCTATCAGCGCTAACGAGCTGTTTTGTCGAAATGTGAATGGTTCACACCATCGATACGTCGGCAAGTTTGAATCGAATTCTAGTGGTGAAAGCAGGCTAGGGTAAAATCACTAACTTTTGTATTGCACACCTATGCTGGGGTAATCGGAATATCTCAGAAACCATGCTGGAGAAATGCAGGTATGACTTTATAAAAAATGTTTTACAATCCCGTGTCCATAACTTCACACGGCCAATGTCAGTCGACACACTACCTTTAATGCGTAATGAGTTTCAGCCGTCTTACACCAAGCTTCATCGGTTTTCTGTTTTTTTTTTGTTTAAACGAGCTTGGATTTCATCATTGTGTCGTTTTAAAGGAAACCAGCTGAACCGGACAGCGTGGCGTTAACACGTGCTTCAATATGACGGGGATCAAACCAAGCAAGTTCATGAAGGCATGGTACAAACATTAGAGAACGAAACCCCCATCATGAACAATGATGTAGAATGGACACAAGATCCCTGCATGGAGGAGTCGGCCATGAAACTGACACGTGACATGACAGGCCTGTGCCCGTCGCCCCCGACACCTCATGAGCCAAGACTGATGGTCATAACTGATCAACAAGTTGCAGAGTGATCGATTCCTAGGGAAAACAGCATGTCCAAGGAACACATTCATAGCATAAGCATTGATAATTTGAATATGCAAGGGGTCACAGCTTGCGTGCCCAAAATAAACTTTTTTTAATGGTTTGTCAGGACGAAGTGACCAAGACAGTCCCTATTTCCAGAGTCAAGACTGAGGCCCGATACTCATTGAGCGAAAGGTAAGCAAACGTTAACAGTCGAACGCCTTATTTTATTTTAATAGCAACGTAACAAACATATTTAATCTTGCTACCATCTCTTCAACGTTGTTTCGATATCTGCTCGTGGCCTTGTGTTTGTGGCTGTTTGTAGCCTGCTCAAATTCTCAAACCTTACGTTTTGTCTACGTTTTGATTACTTTTTGGCCAGTGAGTACCAGGCCTTGTTCTAAGCCCATGTTTCTGTGACAAGTTCTGATGAATTCCTTGATAGAATTGAGCCCATGAAAAATGGGTCGATCACTTCTAACAAGGTAAGAAATAGTAACTCAAATCACGGAACATCCGGACTGTCTACCTCCGAAGACGATGACGTCTGCGAAGTCAAGGCCATTAGACAAGGCCACTGCCATAATCGACAGGGTTGCTAAATGATGAATTTAGCTGGGCTACCTAGAAAATGGCCCGATCAGTACTAAGATCCGCCATATGTATTGAGAAAACTAGAAATAACAAATCGAGACGGAGCAACGAGTGACGCTCCGAAAAGCGCAGTGTTCAGACATTTCACACGTATCAGTTCGGTAACCACGCACGTCACTCGAGTACTGAGGGTTGAAACTCCTCCAACACCTGCCGTGCTCTCCTAAAGTAGCTCAATCGGACTTATTTGTTCCCGAACCTGTAGAGCCTAAAACTAAAGCTGTGTTCGCACCACACTACCTCTGATGATAACGTCATCAGTGGCGACGAGGCGGATTCTGGAGGCCAGAGATACGGAGTTTTTAATAACGGTATGGTATCTCGATATTCCAGGACCTCTGAAAGGAGCGGCGTTGCCATCAAATGAGTATGCTGCCATATAGTACATAATGACATACATCGAGATTCCAGTTTGCTTCCTTCATAGTCAGACCGAAAACTCATCAGCCGCCCCTCGCAGTGCAAAACAAAACGGCCGGGACGGAAACGTGGCTAATTAGTACGGTTGGGACACCAAGCCAAAATACGTAGAATGACTAAAATAAAGCCACAAAATGGCTATTTTAGTTTTGTTGTTGAAAATCTTTTGTTTGTCACTACAAAACATGAAATTGGCACACATATTGAATACAAAAACTGGGTTACATGTGGGTGGACTACGTATGGAAATATGTAAACCAAATTCAGCAAAATCTTATTTTTTATGTCTAGCGGCGAGCAATTATCCGCACCTTATGATGTTGGCTATTGTACTAGGTATTCCTACACCTTATTGTTACTTATTAAAGCTGCTATTTTGAGGTTTTGTTGGCCAGATAAAGACAAACTGAACGTCGACCTTGTATTTTTAAAAGCAAAATTAGTCCAGAAACATGCCTCTTTTTGGGATTAAACGTCAAAATTTAACCTTATGTGACTCGATCCCAATCTTACCAAAATAAAATAAAGCGGTATAATGACTGTTACTATAAAATTATACGCCTCAATTTAATACCCATACATAAAACATGTGTCGCACAACTTAATATGACTTGATCACAGTGACCTTTCGTGACCAGACAGCTTTAAAATGCCATCTAGCGCATTTCG